>MU743680.1:44724-72625 GCA_026770625.1 Nicotiana glauca | reverse complement strand
AAGGTAGCCTTATGCAATGCAGATAATGCAGATGGAGACAACGCTTAGTCTCGGAAGGCAGAAAGGTAGCCTTATGCAATGAAGATAATGCAAATGGAGACAACGCTTAGTCTCGGAAGGCAGGAAGGCAGCCTTATGCAATGCAGATAATATAGATGGAGACAACGCTTAGTCTCAGAAGGCAAGAAGGTAGCCTTATGCAGATGATGCTAAATGGAGACAACGCTTAGTCTCAGAAGGCATGAAGGTAGCCTTATGCAATGTAGATAATGCAGATGGAGATAACGCTTAGTTTTGGAAGGCAGAAAGGTATCCTTATGCAATGCAAGAAATGCAGATGGTAGTAAAGATTCTTAGCTGATTGCTAGTAACTGATTGTGATGTTGCGACTGCTGGGGAATATTGCGCGCGGGTAGCAAACGCGAATAGGTGCACCGGTTTAATGTGATTGCGTAACATGTCTAGTAACTTTGTGACTTGGGTGCCTGCATCCAAAGAAAAATCGTGAGTTTTGTAACGGGGGAAAGGTTAGTTCGTTTTCCCATGGCCTCCGACATTGCGTATCATTGAGGTAGCATTGCTAAACAACAGCTATCATAGTTGTGCATGATTTAACAAATATAACATAAATAGAAAATAGTTTTGTTTAAATGAACCAACGACTGCGACGTGGTTCAAAACATTGCAACCTCTCTTGTTCCGAAATTTTGAGGGTCCTCCTCAAAATTCTGCCCCAATTTACTAGGCTGGCACTTCTGATGGCTGCGCTGAATGGCTGAAGAATCAACTTTGGAATTTTGAGGGTCCTCCTCAAAATTTTGCCCCAGTTTAATGAGGTGACATCCCTGGCGATGAGTGGCTGAAGACTAGCTTCGGAATTTTGAGGGTCCTCCTCAAAATTCTGCCCTAGTTCCAATAATAGGGGGAAATGAGATTTTTATTAAATTGTGACCGAACCCATAGGGCTGCCTACGTATCCCCTCTTAAACAGGAATCAAGTCAGGCATAGTTCAAATTACATCATAAAGAAATCGTAGATGGTTACACATAGTATCGTTTCACTACATCTGAGTTGATTGGCTTCGGCCAGACTTCTCCGTCCATTTCTGCAAGAATAAGGGCTCCTCTAGTTAGAACCCGGTGAACCATGTACGGAACTTGCCAGTTGGGAGAGAATTTCTCCTTGGCTTCATCTTGACGTGGGAATATCTTCTTCAACACCAGCTGCCCCGGTGTAAACTTCCTTGGCTTGACTCTTTTGTTGAAGGCTCTGGACATTCTGTTCTGATACAACTGACCGTGGCAAACTGCATTCATTCTTTTCCCATCTATAAGGGCTAACTGCTCGTAGCGACCTTTTACCCATTCTGCATCGTCCAACTCTGCTTCTTGTATAATCCTTAGGGAGGGAATCTCTACCTCGGCGGGAATGACCGCCTCTGTACCATAAGCTAGCATGTAGGGAGTTGCTCCGGTTGATGTGCGGACCGTGGTGCAATATCTCAGCAAAGCAAATGATAACTTCTCATGCCATTGTTTGTGACTTTCGATCATCTTCCTTAGTATCTTCTTGATATTCTTGTTGGCTGCCTCTATAGCTCCATTCATCTGAGGCCTGTAGGCTATAGAGTTCTTGTGCTTGATCTTGAATGCCTCACACATTGCCTTCATCAGATCGCTATTGAGGTTTGAACCATTATCAGTGATGATTGATTCTGTCAAAGGCTTTCTGACAATCGTCGGTCCACCTGGTAGCAGCGTCCTTCTTTAGCATTTTAAAGATGGGTTCACAAATGACTGTGGATTGGGCTATGAACCGGCTGATATAGTTGAGTCTTCCTAGGAAACTCATCACGTCCTTCTTGTACTTTGGCAATGGCAATTCTTGAATGACTTTAACTTTTCATGGGTCCAATTCTATCCCTCGACGACTCACAATGAAACCTAGTAGTTTTCCGGAAGGAACCCCGAATGTACATTTGGCGGGATTTAGTTTCAGGTTGTACCTTCTCAGTCTGTTGAAGAATTTTCTCAAATCTTCCCTATGATCAGCGGCTTTCTTGGATTTGACGATGACATCGTCCACATATACCTCGATCTCCTTGTTTATCATGTCGTGAAAGATAGTAGTCATGGCTCTCATGTAGGTGGCGCCAGCATTCTTCAACCCAAGTGGCATTATTTTGTAGCAATACATTCCATATGGCGTGATTAAAGCCGTTTTATCTGCATCCTCCTCATCCATCCATATCTGATGATACCCAGCGAAACAAGCAACAAAAGACTGCAACTCATGCCTGGCACAATTGTCGATAAGAACGTGTATGTTTGGCAAGGGAAAGTCATCTTTGGGACTGGCCCAGTTGAGATCCCGGTAGTCGACACAGATTCTGACCTTCCCATCCTTCTTTGGTACTAGCACGATGTTGGCTAACCATGTTGGATATTCCACTACCCTGAGAACCTTGGCTTTGACCTGCTTAGTGACCTCTTTTTTAATTTTCAAACTCATCGGGTTTGAACTTCCTGAGCTTCTGCTTTACCGGCAGATAGGCTGGATCTGTTGGTAGTTTGTGAGCTATGATGGACGTGCTGAGGCCAGTCATATCATCATACGACCATGCAAATATGTCCTCATATTCTTTCAAAATTTTCGTATATTCTTCCTTTTCTGATGGCGAAAAGTGAACACTGATGCGAGTTTCTCTGACATTCTATGCATCTCCCAAATTAATGACCTCAGTTTCTTCCAGGTTGGACTTAGGTCTATTCTCAAAATCCTCAACTTCTCTGGCGACCTCTTCGGGTATCTCGTCTTCTTCTGAGTCTATTTCCTTTTGTTGTGTTGTTTCGTTGCAAGTCACAGTCATTGGTTCATCGTCAAGATAAGTTGTAGTAATGCTGTATAAAATAGAGTAAATGATAGAGAAAATAATAAGCAAGATATATATGATAAACTGAAATTCTTTATTTGAATCCATAATTTTTTGAAACATCAGAGCTCTTTTTGAAATAAAGACAATGCTGAAAGAAAATCAACTAGTAAAGTAAGCTAAAATGAGATGCATGGTGCTTTTGTTTAGCCTTGCTACCCCGAAGCTTTTCGGGCCCTGGCGGTCCTAATTGACCAATTGCTGAGGCGGTCTCCTTTGCTTGCGGCTTGTATGGAAGGGCCTTCCTCCCCCTCCTCCTCAAAAAGAACACAAAAGTCCATATCATCATCCTCTAGGAACAAATTCTTCATGGTTGCCAATATCTCATCTTCTTCGGACCCGTATATAGTATCTGCTGACTGGAAGGTTTGATCCAGGCTAGGTATCGGAAACTCCAACGGATAGTAGGGGCCGCGCTATGGTGGCGACCAATTCTGGAATTCCTTCCAAGTATAATCATACCCTAAGCCAAAGGTAGTGCCATGCTTCTTCAGTTTGATGGGCTTAGTGATCCCCTAAAGATTTTACCGAGCCCCTTTCCAGGCTCGTACCCACACCAATTTAGGATGCTTTCAATCTTGTTGTCCCACCACTTGTCTTTGTCTACAGCATTGACCTTTTCGATGCGGTGGTATGTCTCTCCGCCTATTCTCCTTCTGCCTCCGATCTTTGGGATGGTCTGGCGACTGTATATGGGATTACTACCGTCGCCATGAATGATCACTTCCTGGTGATTCCATTCGAACTTTACCGCCTGATGTAAGGTCGATGCTACGGCTCCAGTAGCGTGGATCCAGGGGCGTCCTAACAGCAAGTTGTAGGATGCCAAGACGTTTATTACTTGGAAGTCGACGTCGAACCACGTTGGTCCCATTTGCAAGCACAGGCTGATTTCTCCAATAGTAGATCTCTGGGACCCGTCGAAGGCTTTGACATTGATAGCCCCGTCTTTGATCTCGTGTAGGCCTTTTCCCAAAGTTCTAAGAGTTACAAGTGGGCATATGTTGAGGCGTGATCCTCCATCGATCAAGACTCTGGTGATGAAATAATCTTCACATTGCACAGTGATGTGCAGTGCCTTGTTATGACCCAAACCCTTTGGTGGCAATTTGTCTTCGTAGAAGGTTATTTTGTGGATTTCCAGCACTTGCCCCACCATATTCGCTATCTCTTCTCCGGTTATATTACTGGGCACATAGGCTTTGCTCAGTATCTTTATTAAGGCACTCTTGTGAGCATTTGAACTTTGCAGAAGAGCCAGGATAGATATTTATGCTGGTGTTTTGTTCAACTGTTCAGCGACCGAGTACTCCTTAGCCTGTATTTTCCTCCAAAGATCGTCGGGTCCTATTTCAATAGGCCATCCTGGGGCTTGCTTACCGGACTCAGCTATGTGCTCTAGGGTGTAGACCCTCCCTATTCTAGTCATTCCTTGTGCGGCAATAATTTCTCCTGTCTTTGTCTTTCCTTTCCTCCTAGCTTCGGTGATGTAATCCCATGGTATGGTATTTGAGTGGAATGGTGTCATGTCAGTCATTGCCACCAAAATAGGTACCTTTGGTGGAAACACAACAATTTCAAAGGGTGTAGGTGCCTTTTGGAATCCCAAACTCAACTTCGATCGGCCCAGACACCTTTGCAGAAGGAGGTGCTTCAAATTCAAGTGGTACAGACATATTTACTTCGTCATCCTTAGAGGGCTGATTCTGCACAATAATTGGGTTAAGGGTAACTGCTGCCTTCTTTGGTTTATCCCCTTCAGCAATCAAACCTATCGACCTTTTGGGGTCCCAATCGTCCTAGATCTCAATCATATGAACATCTCCACCTTTGTGGTCAGGCAGGGGGTTGTTACGAATATTAGGAGAGGGATCCTTTGCTATGATGACCTTGTTATTGATCAGAGTCTGAATCTTGTCTTTCAAGGAACGACATTCGTCAAGGGTGTGCCCCTTCATGCCGGAGTGATACGCACAAGTCTTGTTGGGGTTGATCCGTTGGGAGGGATTTTCTGGTGTTTTGGCTGGGACAGGAGTGACATAACCGGTAGCTTTGAGTCTCTCATATAATTGGTCGATTGGCTCAGTGATGGCTGTGTATTGCCTGGGAGGTTTTCGGTCAAAATTTGGTCTGGGCCTCAGGAAATTTTGGCGGGTAGGTGGTGATTGGTAGTGAGTTGGTTGAGTGTTATAAGCTTGGTAAACAGGTGCTGCTTGAGAGTATCTAGGTAAAGTGGGTTGATATGTGAGAGGTGGAGTAGATTGGTAAACGAGAGGTGGATAGGAGGGTGCGAGTGCATGGTAATTTGGGATAAGCTGATATGTAAGTGGAGGTGATGGGTAGGTATGGTATTTTGGTGGTGATTTGGCTCCATGTGCGATCATCATGGCACTCACATCTTTCTTCTTGGACGCGCCACCAGTTTGTAAAGCTTTATTGGTGGCTTGCAATGCTTCAAGATTTGTTACCATACCGTTCTTGATGCCCTCCTCGATTCTTTCTCCGAGTTTGATGATATCAGAGAAATTTTAACCCTCGATCAGCATCAATCTTTCATAATATTAGGGATCTTGAGCCCAAACGAAGAACCTATTCATTTGTTCTTCTTCCAGGGCTGGCCTGATCTTCGCAGCTTCTGACCTCCAACGAGTAGCATACTCGCGGAATGTCTCGGTGGGCTTCTTTTTCAAGTTTTGTATGTAGAACACATCCGTTGCATTTTTTGTATTGCAACGGAACCTGTCCATGAAGTTTGTTGCCATACCTACCCAATTCGTCCTTTTTTTTGGGGTCCTGACTGATGTACCATGACACCTCATATCATTTCAAACTCCTCATGAAGAGCTTCATGCGGATTTTATTATCTCTTATAACCCCTACTAACTTGTCACAATAGGTCCTCATGTGAACCCTGGGATCTCCGGATCCATCAAACATTTCGAACTTGGGAGGTTTGTACCCCTCCGAAAGTTCAACATTTAGCTGAATGCATAAGTCTTCATAGTTCAGCCCCTCAATGCCTTTGCTACCTTCGACACCCTAGACCCGACTAGTTAACTTCTTGATCTCAGCTGTTAAGTTCCTGATGAGGGAGTCTTTGTCATCAGACTCCGGTACATTTAAGATCGGTTGGGTGTAGTGAGGTATGGTATCCATAAAGATAGGAGGGTTATCGAAGTGTTTGTTTGTGGTGTTTGGTGGCTCGAGAAATGGAGCATTGTAGCAGGTTTGACCGTGGGTAGGCTGTATTTGTGGAGGTGCAGGGTGTTTTATGGAGGTGCGGGGTTTTGGGTGTTGACATCAGGAGCAGCAAGAGAGAATGATAGGCTTGCCAAGTTCTGAACTTGGTTCAACTCTTCCTGGAGTTTCAGCAATTTCTGCTCAAGATGAGCAGCAATTCCCTTAGCAATTGGGGTACCCTAAGAAGTTTCTTCCCTTTCAATCTCCTTTCTAGCACTTGAGTTTTCCATTCTTCCTTTGCTCTTGTTCCGAACAAGACTCGGAGGAGGAGGAGGTGGAGGGCCCTTGGATCTTGTAGAATATGCTGATGGTGCCAGAATGCGCGAACTAACCTTTGGGGAGGGGAATAAAAATAAAAGAAAAAAAAACAAAAAAGGTAACAAGTTAGTGCGAGTTCTGAGGAAAAAGTGTTGCAGTATTTAAACACATTGTGCGGGGATTTAAATCGCGTCCTAATTTAGGTGCCTCGTTGTGCCCGAGGTAGGCTTAGCGACAAATAGTTTTGGAGAACTTATAATGCTAAATGACTCGTTTTATTGATAAAAATAAGACGAATCCAAAATGACTCTAAATAATAGAAAGTAAAATATCACTAGTGGCCATTGGCCATATTACATCATTAAAGCAAAAATAAAAAGACTCCTAACTACTTGGTCCCAGAAGGACCTTCCCCAGATTTGTCATCTTTGTCTCTCTTGAACAGTTTCACCAGCTCGCGCAGTCCTAGCAGCAAATAAGCTCGGGCTAGATGTCCGCCTGCATTTCCTTTGAAGCCTCTGTGATTTTGTTGTCAGGCTGATTCTCTAGAAGTGAAGGCAAATTCCCTAAGTATTTGCGGACGAGCGTCTGATCACTGGAGTGGAGGTCTTTCCACCAATTCAGCAGCCTTGGATGAATGTTCGTCACCATGCCAAATCTGGGGATTTCGTGCCTTATTTCTGCAAAACAGAGTGTTAGGCCCTTACCCCTACCAGACTCGACTATTTAAATCAATAATTAGCATAGAAAAGCACTTAAATTCTCCAAATAAATGCACAGAACGGAGGTTTCCGTTTGGGTTTCAAGGAAACCTGGTGGACTTTGGACAAGTCTATCTTAATGAGTTATTATGTGGACAACATAGCTGACCCGGCTAGGTTTGACCATGATGCATGTACAATTAAACAGAGTAAGGTTTCTATTTTGAAGTGCTAGACTGGTACCCTTGAGCAGACAACTCAAGAGGGAAAGGCACGGAACCGTCGACTACACCGTTGATCGACTGGTTTTACCGTAAATATGCCTTTGCCAAATTTAGGGGTGATAGTATTGGAAGTGCGCAACTACTCATTATAAGCGTTGCTATAGGATTTTGTTTTGGCGCTAGTGGAGTATGATGTTGAAGATGCAATTTACAAGAATAAAGCAAATTGACATGTATTTTCACATACATAAAATGAATGATTACAATAAATGCTCGAAATTACATCGGTATTGAAATAATAAAGCAGTAAAGGAGATCAGTTAAAAGAAAGGAAAGACATGAAGAGCCAAGTTAGTTTTCATGATGAAATAAATAAAAGGCAAGAAATAAAGGCAATTAAGTCACAAATAACATGTAATGGTAAAAGCCTAAAAACGTCCCCAGCGGAGTCGCCATGCTGTCGACGCCCCCTTTTTCCCTAAAGAGCGAAATCGGGTTCACGACATTTGGGAGGACAAATCTTTTCCAACTTTGGGAATTGGGTTTTGAGAGTTTGGAGAGTCGCCACCTAATAATTATAGTGCATTAGGACACTTTAAAAGAAATAAAGATAGAAAGCCAGAGTTTGGGTAAGGGATTGAAATTATCTCGAGGGGAAGGTGTTAGGCACCCCTCTAGATCCACTAGTATGCTTCCCAGCCATGCTACAATTGTGACTTTAAATGCAAGTAAACAAATAAACAAACAAGCATTGCAAACATTGGAAGTGGTTACAAATAAGAATGTGAAAAGGATTTAGAAGTGCTAAAATTTGGAAGGAAATAGTTTTTGTGATTAAAGAATAGATACAAGTAAAGGAAATGGGTTAAATAATTGGTACAAGTAACTTGAAAAAAGTATAAGGAATGGAAGTTGAAGACTGGACAGCTTTTAAAAAATTCTGAAAAATTATTAAACTAATAAAGGGAAAAGGGGAGTCCTAGGTTTATACATTACATGGATCATTCTCACAACACCGGCACCTGATTGTGCACATAGTGTTATTATGTAATCATCATCTCCATGTCTACCCTTCCCACCCCGTTAAGTTATTAGAGCGCGGAATGGTATCGTTTGCCTATTGCATGCTACTACCCATCCCAAACTATCAGTCCCGGGGTATTAGGACTTCTAATCCTAAAAGGGGAAGAAAGGGATGGGGCCTTCATGGAGTTTAAAGGACAAAATTCTAATCGACATTCAAAAAAGCAAGTAACAGTAGGGGGAATGAACAAACAAACAGGCAAGGCTCACATAAACCCCATAAATCAGATAACATATAGTTTGGCATGCCTTTACACATACTGGTTTGGTCTTTAAAAATTAAGCAGTGAGCGGATTGGTTTAATACATACGTTTAGACAGAAAGTTTGCATTAGGCAACTTGGATCCTATTGTCAGGAATTAAAGTATTTTAAACGATTTATTCAGAAACTACTGATTTTAGAAAAGAAATGAATGGACTAATGCAGAAGAGTTAAAGGAGAAAATAAAGACTGTTTGAGTAAAACACAGGAGAGTTGTGAAAGAGTTCCAAAAAGTGAGAGGGAAAGACGAGTTGCAGGACTGTTTTCGAAAGAGTTTCAGGGACCGAGTAAAATATTTAGGCAAAAGATTTAAAAGAAATGTTTCTAAAGAAGGATGCAGATTTGAGGAGTAAAAAACATACTGGTTTATGAGAATTTTATTGAAAATATGACATTGAAACGTTAAAGACCGGTTGATAGAACGTTATTGCTTAAAACGAATTAGGCGAGTTTGACACGAATTCCTATAGGCATGATATCTATATTTGATTTTAAGACTTGTTGTTGAACTTATGAAAGAGTTGTTGTTTGATTACCCTATGGTTTGCCTAACGCATATGCACTTCCTATAGGCATGGTTTCTATATGCAACTGATTACATGAATATTAAGTCCTATAGGCAGGATTTCTAATGACTTGCAATATGATTAAGCGTTAAACCCTATAGGCATGGCATCTAGGTGAATGAATTAAAACGTTAAAAAGACCTATAGGCAGGATGTCTAGTAAGGAAATTAAAGTCCTTAAGACATGATATCTACCCTTTTATTGATGCAAGAAAGCAAACCCCTCCCACACCCTTTTAATATATTCCCCAAGTTTCATACAAAGATTATTACAAATCAAACGAGAAATTAATGATACATCAAAAGCTAACAGCTGGATCCAAGCAGCCTAATTCAATCTTGATGTCCAACAACATGCGTTTAACCAATTTCGGGATCCAGATTTCCAAAGCCTTCTCTTATCCAAAGTGTTTCAGAGTTCCAAGGAGCCTCAAGGGCTCTAGACAGTGCTTACACTCTGGATAACAATTAGAACAGAATAGTGCAGTGTGGAATAGCCAGCCCTCAGGCATCCAAGTTCAGAGGGAACTCTAGGGTCCCAAAGCATGGCTTACCAAAGGGAGGCAGAACTTAGAACTAGGAATAAGTGCAAAGTGAGAGAGGGATTAGGGAACCATAGCAAATGGTAGTCATACCCAGCCATAGGTGTAGACTGGCACACCCCTGACCAGTTGCTTGGTCCAAACAAATTAAGAGCAGACCTTAGAGGTCAGACCTGAGTCTGGATGGTGATCAGGACACCGCCAGACTTGAGTCAAGGCTCAGCACGTAAAGGGGAAGGGAAGTGGGAATTGATTGAGTTAGAGGTTCAAAGGAACCTAGTTCAGAGTCATAGACAGCAATGTGAAGTGCTGCTATGTCTTGAACTACAACTCACACAAAAAAAAGGGTAAAGGGAATGGGAGTTCACATAAGCATATTACTTGGCAGAAACATAAGGAAAGAAAGCATAAAAGACTAGTAAATAAACACATGGTGAAGGAAAGCATAGCATACCAAGAGGTAAACACATAGTGAATAGGGCATTATTTAACTAGAACATACCAGTTGCAAAATAATGAAAACAGCAAAACAGCAGGGTAAATAAATAGTAGAAATCAGCAGGAGAAGACTTCAAGTTTGCAGCAGAACACTTGAGAGTTCAAGAGAACTTAGGAATTTCTCAGAAGGTAAAAGAAGAGTAGAGAACAGACTGCTTGATGCTATCAGTAAGAGAAGCAATTTGCTTGTGAAAGAGTTCAGTGCAGAAGAGTTGTATTTTCGAATGGAGAAAAATGAATTGTGAGTGTAACCCTGTTTAGTTCAGAGAAGTTGTGTTTTTTTGAAAGTGTAAAGGGGTAGCCCATTTTATAGTGCAGAAAGCAGGTAAGAAGAAGGTAAGAAATAATTTGAAAATCAATTACAAAGATTTCCCTTCAGCCGAGGGATTGATTTCAAACTGGTATGATAAATAAGGAAGGGAAATAATTTGAAAACCTTTTCCAGAGTAGAGTAATAGGGGCAAATACACAGGACATTATTTAAGGGAAATAGTTCAATAGTACACGGTTTGGACCAAATAAGGAAAGACAATCAATTAGCAGTCAGTAAAATTAGGGCTTGAGTTTTAGCTCGAATGAATCCAGCCAAGAAAGGTGAAGAGAAACTTAGTTTAAAGAAAATCATCAACAATCAATCAAATCCTTTTGAAAAGGGACTCAGAATCAATCACAGGCTGGCCAAAGGCCTTTTGAAAGAGGAGAATTTGTCATATAAAAAGCATACACACATGCACAAATAAGAGAGCATTGTATATAAAAAATCCAGGATTATAACAAAAGGTCGAGTCCAATTCATAGACTCTGAATGAGTTCAAGAGAGAACCCTAGGGTTCTGACATAGAATGCTAGTTCGAACACCAGCTCAAACTTGTCAAAAACCCTAAATCCTAGGGTCTCTAATGGATAGGAGGAGGTGAGTCATTGAAATGGACTCAGAGGTCTCTTTTAGAGACTTGCGTGAAAATAAACATAGAGAATAGTAGGAAACACATACAATAGAAATCATGTAAGAAAATATGGCATAGACGGTCATGCGAGTTTAGTCTAAAGGCAAAGGAAAATATAAAGTATATACAAAAAGGAACAGAAAAATCAAGTTCATGCGTAGTAGAGAAGAAACACACGAGATAAACACAGATCAAACACACATAAAAAAAGAGAAGAAGAATCAGAAAGTTTTTCCAAAAACCCTAGTTTTGAAAATCGAATAATTTCAAAAGAAAAATTGGGAAAACCCCTGAAACATTGAATATAGCACAGATATAGCATAGATCTAAGGGAAAACAAACAGGAAAACCTCGAACGGCTTTAGGACTTCTCAGAAACCCTAGAAATGAGAAGGCTTAGAAGAGGTATGGTCTGGAGTCGATCTGAGCCATAGCTAGGCTCTTAAGGCTCGAATATGTCGGAATGGGGCCGGAGAGGCCATAGAACCTCAGATCTGTGGAGGATCTGCTCGAACATCATCGAGGTCGAACCTCAAAATCTTCAACAAACATGACTTAGGAGTGAAGGAGAGTGAGCACAGGCCGTCCATGGCCTGAGAAGCCATGGGCTCCGGTGAGATTGGTCGGAGAAGACGAAGGAAAAGATTAGGGGCTTTTCGAGTATTTGAGAGCGTTTGAGAGAGAGAGAGATAGGGTTTGAGGGCGACGGTCGAAGAGGTAATGATCGTTAGTGTTAGGTCGTGTATAATTAAAAGGAAAGAATAATTTGTGGCCGTTGATCAAAAGGATCAACGGCCTGGATTTAAAAAGATTTCGGGCGGGTTTAGGCAACTGGGTCAGGGGTTGGAATTGGGCTTGTCCAATTTGGGTTTGAAATTGGCTGAAATTGAAATGGGAATGTGGTTAAAATTGAAATGAATTGAGGTTACAATTGAAATAGCCAATTTTCCCGCGTTATATTTATAAAAATAATAAAAATGATTTAAAAAATAAATTAAAGGCATTGAGTTAATAAATAATATAAAAATATTAGGATCAGTTTGTATTTATAAAAATGCTATTAAATCTTAAAGAGGCTAGTATTGCAATTACATGTAATTTAGTTTTAAAATACCAAACGAATTTGTAAAAATATGCAAAAAAAATCATGTTAACTATATTTTGATGTAAATATGAGAATAAAATAAATTATTCTCCAAAATGACAAGTTTTGGGAATAATTATTGAATTTTATGGTGCAAAAATAGGCCATAAATTGGTTTAAAAAATAATTAAAAATGCCAAACCCATTAGGTGTGCTTATATATGCACATATATATTATTTTGAAAGTATTTTGGGTATATAAAAAATACATAGGGAAAAATTGGGTACCAACAAGAGTATGTGTGTTGAATTGAGGATTCAAAAGTTATTTTAGTGCAGAAGGGTCGAGCTCCCTTTATAGTGCAGCAAACAAGTAAGAAAAAGGTAAGGAAACATCATTGAAATAAATTTTCCTTTAGTTAAGGGATTCTGATTTCAAACGGGTAAAAAAAATAATTAAGGAAAGGGATTTGAAAAAAAATATATTTTCCAAGCAGTACAATAAAGGGTAAATACGTAGAAGCTATTTAAGGCAATAGCCCAATGGTACACGGTTTGTGTGAAATAAAGAAATGGAATCAATCACACAACCAATAAAATCAAAGTTACAGACTCTTACTCGAATGAACCAAGTCAAGAAAGTGGTAAAGGAAGGTTTAATTTAAAGGAAATCAGTAACAATCAACTAAACACCACTAGAGCATTTCAGAATCAATTAATTAGTCGGAAAAACCTTTTGAAAGAAGAGTTCTCATATATAAAGCACACAAATATGTGAATCGAGATAGATTATCAAGTTATTTAAAAGAGACTTTAATCAAAGAGAAGTTCAGAATCATAAGCAAAGAGATACAGGTTCAATTTGCAGACTCATAGTGAAGCTGAGAGTCCAGGGTCCCAAAGTGAACCCTATCTCGAACACAAAAATCAAAATTGCCAAAGGAAACCCTAAATACTAGGGTTTCAAACCGAATCAGACAATAGAGATGAGAAGGCAAGCCACTGAAATAGACTCGAAGGTCTTTTCAGAGCCTAATGATAAGCAAAACAAATATGATAGCATGTTTGGAATAACAAAGGAAGAAAACTGATTCAAGACCATGAAGAACATATTTGAGAAAACTCGGAACTCAAACAAGTTCAGAAGAAAGAAATGATGCAAACTTAAACAAAAGTAGATGAAACATGTTTAGCAAGAACACGTACAGAGTTTAGTAAAACAAATAATCAAAGAATCTTAACAGTAAACACATATAGTAAAAGAGTAAAGAAAACTGAACAAGAATTAACATAGGAGTAACATGTATAGTAGAAAAGAAAAGTAGACAGACAGTACATGCGTAGTAAAAAGAAATCACACGAGCAAGATATAGACAAACACACATAAAACAAAGAAGAAGAAAAATCAGAAAGATGTTTTTGAAAAGTCCTTTCAGAAATCCTAAATTCGAAGACAAGCGATTTTGGAAAGAAACTTTGGGGAAAACACTTTAAATGTCAAGTAAAGTATAGATACAGTATAGATCTAAGCAAACAATATGGAAAGAAACTCGAATAGCTTAAGGTTTCGAAGAAACCCTAGAAGTGATAAAGGCTTGGAAGAAGGTCCAATCTTAAGTCGGAGAGGTCAGGAATGAGGTTCCTGAGTCTTGAATATGCTGGAGCATGGCCGGAGAAGCCATGGAATAAAAGATCTGAGAAGATCGGAGAGAGAACCAGCGAGTTCGGGTCTTTAAGCTTCAAACAACCATGGTTTACTGGTGAAAGGAGGTGAGTACCAACCATCCATGGCCTGAGAAGCCATGGATTCCGGTGAAAGGCGGTTAAAAGGGGTAAGAGGATTCTAGGGTTCCGGAGAGCTAGAGAGAGTTTGAGAGAGTTTGGGATTCATAGGAGGCAGATTAGGTGAAATGGGGAATTATGGTAGGTCATCTGGGGTTAGAATGGTAAGGGGGAATTATGGCCGGTGATCTGTATGATCAACCGCCTAGATCTAAAGGGGTAGGTGGGAATCGGGTAGGGTTTTTTAAATTGGGTCGGGGCCGGGTAAGAAATGAATTTGGGATGATTTAATTGGGGTATAATTGGGTCAATTTAAGGGCTACAATTGAAATGTAAAATAGGTTGTAATCGAAATAAATGAGGCTAAATGTTAAATAGCCAGTTTTTCCCTTTTTATTTTATAAAAATAGTAAAAATAATTTTAAAAGTAAATTAAAAGTAATGAACTAATTAATAATATATAAATATTAATCCAAAAATAATGGGACCAATTTTATAATTAAAAAAATGCTATTAGTCTTGAAGTAGGCTAAACTTGCAATTATATGCAATTTATCTTTAAAAATACCAAATAAATTCGTAAAAATATACAAAAATTATCTTAACTATATTTTGGTGTAAATATGAGAATAAAATAAGTTACACCAAAATTATAATCTTGGAAATAAATATTGGATTTCTTGTATGACTAAAATGGACAATAAATTAATTCTTAAAATCTTTAAAAATTGAGAAAAATACTAAAACACTTGGGTGTGCTTATATATGTATATATAGGTTATTTTGAAAGTATTTTGTATATAAAAATACATAGCGAAAAATTGGGTATAACCAGCTGCCCCTCTTTACCCGGGAAGGATGAAAGAGTTGTCAGGTAATGACATGATGGCCAATTTTGACTGAGTGAAAATAGTTTTTGAGCTGCCTACATATACTTGGTCTTATAGGAATCAGGCCGTATGTAGTTCAGGATCCGTCGGCGGAGTATGCCGATGGAGATCTTTCAAGAACGGACGCGATATTTCGGTTGGGGTGGATGGTTGTAGTCTAGTAAGGCTGCGGGAACTAGAGCGAGATCGCTCCTGTTGAGACGGCCATTACTAGCCGGTTTACCTGCAAATGAGCAATACGAACATACATGGTGCATAAATTTAAACGTGATGCAAGTTCCCGTTGGACCATGAATGTTGTCCTTGGACATTTAGGATGACGTCCTTGGACCATGGTGCCCTGGGCCATGAAGCATATAATAAAGGATTCTCAGGCTATGTAATGATGCTCTCGGGCTATGAGAATAATGCCTTTGAGTGATGATGCCTTCGAATAAAGATATGCAAGAGATAGAGGAGTCCTCAAGCCATGGCATGGCATTCTCGGGCTATGAAGATGGTCCGAACAATGATGCCCTTGGATAATTTGGAGATCTTTCAGCCCATGAAATGCAAAAGGTGGCAATCTTCAGCCCATGAGAGCGTAAATAAAGGTGGCGATCTTTCAGCCATGCAAGGTTTAAATGAAAATGGTGATCTTTCAGCCGATGTAGGATTTAAATGAAGTGGCGATGTTTTAGACATGCAAAATGTAAATAAAATGACGATCTTTCAGCCGATGCAAGATTTAAACAAAGTGGCAATATTTTAGCCGTGGTAAATGTAAATAAAACAACAATCTTTCAGCCGATGCAGGATTTAAATAAAGTGGCGATATTTCAGCCGATGCAAGACATAAAAATGGCGATATTTTAGCCATGCAAAATGTAAATAAAATAGTGATCTTTCAGCCGATGCAAAATTTAAATGAAGTGGCGATATTTCAGCCGTGCAAAATGTAAGTAAAAACGGCAATCTTTCAGCTGATGCAGGATTTAAATAAAGTGGCAATATTTTAGATGATGCAGGATTTAAATGAAATGGCGATATTTCAGCCGTGCAGATGGAGGTAAAACGGCGATCTTTCAGCCAATGCAAGATTTAAATGAAGTGGCGATATTTCAACCATGCAAAATGTAGGTAAAATGGTGATCTTTTAGCCGATGCAAGATTTAAATGAATTGGCGATATTTCAGCTGTGTAGATGGAGGTAAAACGGCGATCTTTCAGCCGATGCAATATTTAAATGAAGTGGTGATATTTCATTTGTCCAAAATATAGGTAAAACGGCGATCTTTCAGCCAATGCAAGATTTAAATGAAGTGGCGATATTTCAGCCATGCAAAATGTAGGTAAAATGGTGATCTTTTAGCCGATGCAAGATTTAAATGAATTGGCGATATTTCAGCCGTGTAGATGGAGGTAAAACGGCGATCTTTCAGCCGATGCAATATTTAAATGAAGTGGTGATATTTCATTTGTCCAAAATGTAGGTAAAACGGCGATCTTTCAGCCGATGCAAGATTTAAATGAAGTGACAATATTTCAGTCGTACAGATGGAGGTAGAGCTTAACCTCAAAAGGCAGAATAGTAGCCTTATGCAATGCATGAAATACAAATGGAGACAGAGCTTAGTCTCGGAAGGCAGAATCGTAGCCTTATGTAATGCAGAAAAATACAGATGGAGGTAGAGCTTAACCTCAGAAGGCAGAATAGTAGTCTTATGCAATACAGAAAAATGCAGATGGAGACAGAGCTTAGTCTCGGAAGGCAGAATAGTAGCCTTATGCAATGCAGAAAATTGCAGATAGAGGTAGAGCTTAACCTCGGAAGGCAGAATATTAGCCTTATGCAATGCAGAAAAATGCAGATGGAGGTAGAGTTTAACCTCGGAAGGTAGAATAGTAGCTTTATGCAATGTAGAAAAAGGGGAACAGTAGTAAAACTTTTTAGCTGATGGCTTGATAGCTAATAGCTGATTGTGATATTGTAGTTGCTGGGATATTGTATGTGGATAGAAAATGTGAATAGGTGATGGTTCTGAGGGTCGTATTCCCAAAAAGTATGAGTGTATAAATGTATTCGGTGATTTGGAACTTAGGTGCCTGTATCTAAAGAAAAATCGTGAGTTTGTAGAGGGAAAGGTTTGTTCGTATTCCCCGTGGACTTCACTTGTCCTGCTTGGCTCTGTTTTTAGTGATGTTGTGTATCATTGGGGTAGTGTCACTAAATAAAGCAATTTGATAATAAATATGCATGATTTAGTAAAGTGTAACATAAATATGTAAGTGAGAATAATTTTTCTTTGGATGAACCGACGACTGCGACGAGGTTCTAGACATTGCAACCTCTTTTGCTCCAGAATTTTGAGGGTCCTCCTCAAAATTCTGCCCCAATTTACTGGGTTGATACCTCTGACGGCTGCTTGCAATGACTGGCTGAAATTACTTCGAAATTTTGAGGGTCCTCCTCAAAATTCTACCCCAGTTTCCAATTATGGGGGAAATAAAATTTTTATTGAATTGTGACCGAACCCATAGGGCTGCCTACGTATCCCCTCTTAAATGGGAATCGGGTCAAGCGTAGTTCAAATTGCGTCATACAAGGAAATCATAAATGCTACACATAGTATCATTTGATTGCGTCTAAATTGATCGACTTTGGCTAAAATTCTCCGTCCATTTCTGCAAGTATGAGGTCTCCTCCTGTTAGAACTCGGTGAACCATGTAAGGGACCTGCCAATTGGGAGAGAACTTCCCTTTGGCTTCATCTTGATTCGGAAAAATCTTCTTTAACACCAGCTGCCTTGGTGTGAATCGTCTCTACTTGACTCGTTTGTTGAAGGCACTGGACATTCTATTTTGGTAAAGTTGACCATCACAAACTGCGTTCATTCTTCTTCCATATATAAGGGCTAACTGCTCGTAGCGGCTCTTTACCCATTCTGCATCGTCGAGTTCTTCTTCCTGTATGATCTTTAAGAAAGGAATTTCTACCTCAGTGGGAATGACTGTCTCTGTACCATAAACCAACATATAGGGAGTTGTCTCGGTTGATGTGCGAACTGTGGTGCGGTATCCCAACAAAGCAAATGATAATTTCTCATGCCACTGCTTATGATTTTCTATCATTTTCCTTAGTATCTTCTTGACATTCTTATTGACGACTTCTACGGCTCCGTTCATCTGAGGTCTGTAGGCTGTAGAATTCTTGCGTTTGATCTTGAAAGTTTCACACATGGCCTTCATTAAATCACTATTGAGATTGGAACCATTATCAGTTATGATCGATTCTGGAATCTCGAATCAACAAACAATGCGGTCGCAGACAAAGTCTGCCACAACTTTCTTAGTCACTGCTTTGTATGATGCTGCTTCAACCCATTTGGTGAAATAATCAATTGCCACTAGAATGAACCTGTGCCCATTTAATGCGGCCGGGCTCGATAGGTCCAATGATATCCATTCCCCAAGCGGCGAACGGCCATGGCGAGCTTGTTGTAGTAAGCTCGTTTGGAGGTACCTTTATCATCTGCATATATCTAACAGCGATGGCACTTTCGGACATAATGGATGCAGTCCGTTTCCATAGTAATCCAAAAATAACCTGCCCGGAGTATCTTCTTGGCTAAGACAAAACCGTTCATATATGGACCGCAGGTCTTAGTGTGTATTTCTTCTAACAGTTTAGATGCTTCCTTTGCGTCGACACACCTTAGCAATCCCAAATCAGGATTTCTCCTATACAGGATTCCTCCGCTATGAAAGAAATTGTAAGATCACCTCCAGAAAGTGCCCTTCTGAGTAGGATTTGCATGTTCCGGGTATTCTCCCTTTGTCAAATATTCCTTGATATCATGAAATCAAGGCTTTCCGTCCGCTTCTTCCTCGACATGAGCACAATTTGTTGGCTGATCGTGAATCTTCACCGGAATAGGTTCTATAAAGTTCTTATATGGATGTTGAATCATAGATGATAGGGTTGCCAATGCGTCGACAAACTCATTCTGGACTCTGGGAGCATGCCGGAATTCTGTCTTTGTGAATCTCTTCCTCAACTCCTGTACATGATGCAAATATGGGAGTATCTTGGAATTCTTAGTTTCGCATTCTTCTTGAACCTGATGTATAAGGAGGTCTGAATCTCCGATCACTAGAAATTCTTGAATGTTCATGTCAATGGCCATCTTGAGTCCCAAGATGCAGGCTTCGTACTAGGCCATGTTGTTGGTGCACGGGAATCTGAGTTTTGCAGACACCGAATAATGCTAGCCAGTTTTTTATATTAGGACAACTCCTATGCCATACCATTTGAAATTTTCTGCTCCGTCGAAAAACATTCTCCAACCATCATTGGATTCTGTAATGTCTTCTCCTACAAATGATGCCCCCTCATCAGGAAAATACATCTTTAAAGGCTCATATTCTCCGTCCACGGGGCTTTCTGTGAGGTGGTCTACTAATTCCTGTCCTTTAATTGCTTTATGAGTTACGTAGACAATGTCAAACTCACTCAGCAGGATTTTCCACTTGGCTAACTTTCCAGTGGGCATGGGATTCTGAAAGATGTACTTCAATGGGTCCATTCTTGATATTAGATACGTGGTGTAAGCACATAAATAGTGCCTCAATTTCTAGTCTTCCCAAGTCAGGGCACAACAGGTGCGTTCCAACAGAGAATATTGGGCCTTATACGGGGTAAATTTCTTGTTGAGATAATAGATAGCCTGCTCTTTTCTCCCTATTTCATCATACTGCCCCAGAACACAACCAAATGCTCCATCTAGTACCGCAAGGTAGAGTAACATGGGTCTACCTGGCTCGGGCGGGACCAAAACTGGTGGTGTTGATAGGTACTCCTTGATTTTGTCGAAGGCCTTTTGGCAGTCATCTGTCCATTTGGTAGCTGCATCCTTCTTCAGCATCTTAAAGATTGGCTCACAGATGACAGTAGAATGTGCTATGAATTGGCTGACGTAGTTAAGTCTTCCCAAAAAACTCATTACTTCTTTCTTGTTCTTTGGCGGTGGAAATTCTTGAATAGCTTTGAACTTTGATGGATCCAATTCTATCCTCCGGCGACTCACAATGAACCCAAGAAATTTCCTAGGAAGAACCGCGAATGCACATTTTGTGGGATTCAATTTTAGGTTGTACCTTCTCAGTCTGTTGACGAATTTTCTCAAATCTTCCATGTGATTAGCGGCTTTCTTGGATTTAATGATGACGTCATCTACATACACCTCAATCTCCTTGTGTATCATGTCATGGAAAATGGTAGTCATGGCCCTCATGTAGGTGGACCCTGCATTCTTTAACCCAAAAGGCATCACGTTGTAGCAGTACATCGCCCACGGTGTAATGAAGACCATTTTTTCAGTATCTTCTTCATCCATCCATATCTGGTGGTATCCAACAAAACAATCAATGAATGATTGTAGCTCATACTTGGCGCAGTTATCAATCAAGATGTGTATGTTTGGCAAGGGAAAGTCGTCTTTGGGCCTGGCTCGATTGAGGTCCCGGTAGTTGACACAGACTCTAACTTTCCTGTCCTTCTTTGATACTGGCACAATATTGGCTAACCACGACTAAATCTGGCTTGAACTTTCTGAGCTTCTGCTTCACTGGCGGACAGGCCAGATCAGTCAGCAATTTGTGGGCCACAATGGATGTGCTTAGACCAGTCATGTCGTCAAACGACCAGGCGAATATGCCCTCATATTCCCTTAGAAATTCTGTGTACTCTTCTTTTTTTGATGGTGACAAATGAACACTGATTCGCGTTTATTTGATGTTTTTTGCATCTCCTAGATTGGCGATCTCAGTCTCTTCTGAGTCTACATCCGTTTGTTCCGTTGTCTCATTGCATGTCACAGTCGTTGGTTCATCAAGATAAGTAATAGTAATGTTGTTTGAGTAAAGTAATGAAAGAAAGTGATAAGAGTGAGATTCGTAAGAAAATTGAAATACTTTAATAAATTCCATAAGTGTTTTGAACATTGGAGCTCTTTCTTGCAAAAAATAAAAATGCGAAAGGAAAATAAACTAGTAAACAAAATAGTGCATGGTGCTTTGTTCAGCCTTGCTACCTCGAGGCACACCGGGCTCTGGTGTTTTTGATGGACCAATTGTTGAGGCGCTCTCCTCGGGTTACGACTTGTATAGAAGGGCCTTCTTCCCCCTCCTCCTTGAAAATGACACAGCAATCTATATCACCCTCTTCCAAAAACAAATTCCTCATTGCTGCTAATGCTTCCTCTTCTTCTTACCCGTAGATGACTTCGGCCGGTTGGAAAGTCTGCTCCAGACGAGGTATTGGCTGATCCAATGGATAGTAAGGGCCACGCCAGGGTCGCAACCAGTCTTTGAATTCTTCCCAGGTATACTCATACCCCAGTCTGAAAGTGGTTCCATGCTTCTTGAGCTTGATGAGCTTAGCAATTCCTTGGAGATTCTTGCCAAGTCCTTTGCCAGGTTTTTACCAGCTCCAATTCAGTATGCCTTCAATTTTATTTTCCCACCATTTGTCATTGTCCACGGTGTTGACTCTCTCGATGTAGTGGTACGTTTCACCGCTTATCTTTATTCTTCCTTCTATTGCTGGGATGGTCTGGCGACTGTATATGGGATTGCTACCGTCGCCGTGAATAATTACCTCTTGGTAATTCCACTCAAATTTCACTGCCTGATGTAGGGTTGATGCTATATCCCCAGTTGCATGAATCCAAGGCCTTCCCAATAGCAAGTTGTAAGATGCCGACACGTCTATCACTTGGAAGTCAACGTCGAACCAAATAGGCCCTATCTGTAAACACAGGCTAATCTCCCCAACAGTGGACCTTTGGGAACCATCGAAAGTTTTGACGTTGATGGCCCCGTCTTTGATATCATGCAGACCTTTCCCCAATGTTCTAAGCGTTACCAGTGGGCAAATATTGAGGCTGGACCCTCCATCGATCAGGATCCTGGTGGTGAAATAATCCTTGTATTGCACAGTGATGTGTAACGCCTTATTATGGCTCAGCCCTTTCGGTGGTAGCTCATCTTTATGGAAAGTGATTTTATGACTCTCCAATACCTGCCCCACCATGTTTGCCATTTCTCCTCCAATGATGTTGCTGGGTACATATGCCTTGCTCAACACCTTCAATAAGGCATTCTTATGTGCATCAGAGCTTTGTAGCAGAGCCAAGATAGAGATCTGTGCTGGCGTTTTGGTAAACTGATCAATGACTGAATACTCTTTGGCTTGTATCTTCCTCCAACTATCGTTGGGCCCGATTTCAGTGATGGTCGGCCGACCAAAGGCTTGCCTACTCGACTCATCCAAATACTCCAGGGTATAAACCCTTCCAGTTCTTGTCATACCCTGTGCTTCATTTGCTTCTCTGAATTTGGTTTTCCCTTTCCTCCTTGCTTCTGCTGTGTAATCCCATGGTATGGCTTTTGGGTAGAACGGCGTCATGGCTGTCATAGCTACCGGAATGGGCACCCTTGCTTTGGGAGGTAATCCAACAACCTCAAATGGTACCGGTGCCTTTGGGAACCCAAACTTGACCTCGATTGGTATTGGAGTCTTTGCGGAGGATGGTGTTTCCAGCTCAAGTGGTAAGTACATGCTCACCTCGGTGTCCTCGAAAGGCTGCATCTGGACCACAATTATGTTAAGGGTGATTGTCGATTTCTTTTGCTTGTCACCTTCTGCTATCAACCCGATTGATCCCTCGGGGTCCCACTCATCTTCTATCTCAATCATGTGAACACCTCTACCCTTATAGTCTGGTAAAGGGTTGTTACGGATATTCAGAGCAGGCTCTTTTTCCACGATGATCTTGTTGTCAATCAAAGCCTAGATCTTATCCTTCAGAGAGCGGCACTCATCAATGGTATGCCCCTTCATGCCGAAATGGTATGCACAAGTTTTATTTGGGTTTACCTACTGGGAGGGGTTTTTGGGGTTTACGGCAGGGATAGGGGTGACATAACCAGCAGTTTTGAGCCTTTCATACAACTGGTCGATAGGTTCGCCAATGGTAGTATATTGTTTGGGAGGTCTGCGATCAAAGTTTTGTCGGGGTCTAGAGAAATTTTGGCGAGAGGGAGGTGATTGATAGTGGGCTTGTTGGGTGCTGTAGGCTTGGTAGGCGTGTGCGGGTTGGGATTATTTGGGTGAAGTAGGCTGATATACGGGTGGTGGAGGCGATTGGTAAGTAGATGGTGGAGCTTGGTAAGAAGGCAAAGATGCTTGGTAATTTGGGGTAGGCTGATATATGACAGGGGATATTGGGTAGGTTTGGTATTTTATTAGGGATTTTGTTCTCTGTGCAAACATCACGGTGCTTACATCCCTTTTCTTAGACGTGCCACCAGACTGTAGAGCCTTGTTGTTAGCCTGCAAAGCCTCAAGGTTTGTGACCATACCACTTTTAATACCTTCTTTGATCCTTTCCCCTAGCTTGATGATGTCGAAAAATTTCTGGCCCTGAATCAGCATCAACCTTTCGTAGTACTATGGGTCTTGAGCCCGGATGAAAAACCTATTCATTTGTTCTTCTTCTAAAGCCGGCCTAACCTTTGCAACTTTTGATCTTCAACGAGTAGCATACTCGCGGAATGTCTCCGTAAGTTTCTTCTTTAAGCTCTGGATGCAAAATACATCCGGTGCATTCTCCGTGTTGAATATGAACTTGCACATGAAATTGGATGCCATACTTACCTAATTTGTCCACTTTTTCGGGTATTGGCTAATTTACCAAGACAGAGCATCTCCTTTCAGACTTCTCATAAAAA
The DNA here is from genome assembly GCA_026770625.1 of Nicotiana glauca. Lineage (NCBI taxonomy): Eukaryota > Viridiplantae > Streptophyta > Magnoliopsida > Solanales > Solanaceae > Nicotiana > Nicotiana glauca. Next base: position 48,841 of record MU743680.1, on the reverse strand, counting down.
GCTTCATGCGAATCTTTTCATCCTTTCCTACTCCGACCAGCTTGTCGCAGCACGTCCTCAAATGAACTCTGGGATCCTCGGTGCCATCAAATATCTCGAACTTGGGAGGTTTGTACCCCTCGGGCAGTTTGACATCTGGTTGAGTGAAAAGGTCTTCATGATTCAATCCCTCGATCCCTTTGCTTCCTTCAACACCCTGAACTCGGCTAGTCAGTTTTTTGAGTTCTGCGGCCAGATTCCTGATAAGAGAGTCTTTGTCATCAGACTCAGGTGTGCTTGAGATGGGTTGGACGGGGTGTGGTATGGTTTCCACATAGATGGGGGTGTTGTGGTGACTGTGGAGATGATCATTTGTGGAGTTCAGTAGTTCAGGGATGAGCACTGGCGTGTTGTTTGAAGTGTGGCATGTGCTGTAGTGATGATGGGGAGCGGGTTGATTTTGTGGTTTCATGATGTTTTGTGGAGGTGTGGGGTTTTAAGTGTTAGGAAAGTTTACATCTGGGGTAGTGAGGGAAAACAACAAGCTTACCAAGTTTCGAACTTGGTCCAGTTTTTCCTGAAATTTCAACAACTTCTGCTCGAGCTGGGAGGCACCTTCCTTAGAAACCTGAATACTAACCTCAGCCTGTTCAACTGGGTTTTCCTTTCTGATGTTGCTCAAATCTTTCATTTTCCTCTTGTTATGGTTTCTGACGGGACTAGAAGGAGGAGTAGGTGGAGGGCCCTTGGATCCTGTGGAGTATGATGTTGATGCCAGAGTGCACGAACTAACCTTTAGGGAGCGGAGTAAAACAAAAGGCAAAAACAAACAAGGTAACAAGTTAGTGAGGGTTGCAAGAAAAGAAGTTGCGATATTTAAACACGTAGTGCAAGAACATAATTCGTGTCCTAATTTGGGAGTCTCGTCATGCCCGAGGTACGCCTAGCGAAACGTAGATTTGGAGAACTTATAATACTAAATGCCTCATTTTATTGATAAAAATAAGACGAATCCCAAAATGAAACTAAAATAGCAGAAGATAAAATGTCACTAATGGCTACTGGCCTTTATGCATTTAAAGCAAACGAAAAGAATCCTATCTATTTGGTCCCAGAAGGACCTTCCTCAGACTCGGCATCTTCAGTTCCATCGAACAGCTTCACCAACTCACATAGTTCGAGCAGCAAGTAGGCTCTAGCCAAGTGTCCTCTTTCACATCCCTCAGCATTCTGGCAGTTTTCGATCCTCTGGATAAACTTTCTTTCTAGCTCTACTAAACCCCGCTCCAAATACCCCAGTCGCTTGTTGGCACTGACAGCCATGTCTTTCCATTCTTCAATCATCTTTTGATGGGCTTCTTGAATTTCCTGATGCTCACTTTCGCATTCCCGAATCCTTTTGCGCAATTGGTTGTACTTAACCTGTACTTCAGCCTTTTCGTCAATGATCCTGTGACCTCGAACAAACCTCGGTTGTCCTAACCTATTATGATCATCTTCCAACCAGCTTGGATAGTATGGAGTATAACAAGCGTGGTACCTGTCTGGTTCAATATTATCTCTTCCCATGATGATTTTGCAGTGCCACATGTGTTGGGCTTGGCATTTGTAAGGGCTATCGTCATCCTAAAAGTCGGCCCTGAAGTGACTCACTTTGTCAACCCTTGGTATAACCTGCTTTCTTTCGGCCTGCCTCATGACTCGGAGAGGGATATAAGGATAAGTTCCTCTCAAACCAATGAGTATAAGAAATGATGCATCCCGAGATTGGACAATGAACTCTTCAGTAGGGAACCATTCGAACATTCATTGCACTTGGTCCTATTTCAGATTTTCGAACAACTCTACCCACCCTTTAGTATCTTCCGGTTGAGCAAACATGTTAGGCATATAGTTCATTTGCCTTGGCTAATGGAAGGCAACATGATCATCCCAATCCCTGCGCAAAATCTCTTGTCGATATTCACCCTTTTGGAGATGCTCCATGAGCCAGAGTTGGAGCACTAAGTTACAACCCTCAAAGTGTTTGGCCCCTCATTGACAGTTCTTCAGGGCTCGGTATATCTCCGCAACAATCATAGGTACTATGCTAAAAGGCTGCCCGCTAATTCCCTCCATTATGGTTTTGGTGACCATGGCTAGTTTGGTATCGATCCTAGCCTTCTTCATAGGAAATACTATCATCCCCAAAAAGCAGAACATAAAGACGAAGACCCTTCTGTGGATATGCCCCAATGATGTGAGGGCGAATTCATTCGGGTAAGTGCGGTAGGACTTTCTATGGTCGTACCTCTCGTATAGATAGTCAAAAGGAATGTAGGAATCCTTCAAGCAGGTCAAGTCTGGGTTCTTCCTTAGTCCCATCATTTTGAGAAACTCCTACCCTTGCGATTTTCCGGCATAAGCAAACCCGGAGTCTCCCATGGGATACCAGCTAGCCCTCTTATTTCCTCTAGCAAAGGTGTCATTTCAAGGTCCCCGAAGTGGAACACAGATCTGTCGCCATCCCAGAACAGGGTTGCAGCCTCTACAATTTTGTTTTTGGGTTGGATTTCCAGAAAAGAAGGCAAATTTCCCAAATATTTGCGGACGAGAGTCTGATCACTGGAGTGAAGGTCTTGCCACCAGCTTAGCTACCTTGGGTGGATGTTGGTTACCATGCTGAATCTGGGGACTTCGTGCCTCATTTTCTACAAAACAAAATGTTAGGCCCTTACCCCCGCCAGACTCGACTATTTAAATAACAATAATTGGTATAAGCAGCATTTAGTTCTAGTGTCCATTTGGGTTCTAGGGAAACCCAATAGACTTTGGACAATGCTATCTTAAAGAGTCATTATGCGGACAACATAACTGACTCGGTTAGGTTTGACCATGATGCATACACAATTGAATGGAGTAAGGTTTCTATGGGGTGCTAGACCAGTACTCTTGAGCGGACAACTCAAGAGGGAAAGGCACGGAACTATCGTCTACAACGTTGATCGATTGGTTTTACCGCAATTATGCCTTTGCCAAATTTAGGGGGTGATAATATCGGAAGGGCACAACCACTCATTATAAGTGTTTCTATGGTATTTTGTTTGGCACGAGTGGAATATGATGTTGAATATGCAATTACAAGAATGAAATAAGTTGTTATGTTCATAACGTAATGATTACAATAATTGCTCACAATTACAACAGTATTGAAGGAAAGCGGTAAAAGAAAGCATTAAAGAAAAGAAATAAAGATTCAAGTCAGTTTCGTAGTAGAAGAGAGATAAATACACTAAATAAAGGCAATAAAGAAGCAGTAAAGTCACAAGTAACATGAAATGGTAAAAGCCTAAAGAAAGGCCCCAGCAGAGTCGCCATGTTGTCGATGCCCCCTTTTTATCGCAAAATCATGTTTACGACATTTGGGCGGACAATTCTTTTCCTTTTGGGAATTGGGTTTGCAATTTAGAAGAGTCGCCACCTAATGATTAAATGCATTAGGACACTAAGAAGAATTTTTTTTTTTTAAAAAAAAAAAGAAGAACCAGAGAATGGGTAAGGGCTTGAAATTATCTTGGGGGAAGGTGTTAGGTAACCCCCAAGATCCACTAGTGTGGTTCCCGGCCATGCTACAATTGTGACTTTAAATGCAACAACAAGTAAACAAGAAAACATGTAACAACTAAAAATAAAAGTTAAAGGCATGCTGAAAATTTGGGAGTAGGCGATTTCATGATTATATAAAAGAAAGGATATACTAGTGCGGGAAAAAAGAAAAAAGGGGAAGGGTCAAATAATTGGTGCAAATAATCAAACAAAGGAGTGAAAGAGGAAGAGGTTTGGAAAGAAATAGTTCTGGAAATCAATTAATTAAAAGAGATTTTCTGCAAGTGATTGAAGTAAAAGAAGAAGTTTAAAGAACTGAAAATTAACAGCTTTTTTAAAAAAAGATCTGGAAAGAAAAAAAAGTAAACAAGTAAAGAGAGAGGGGGGTCCTAGGTTTGTAAATAACATGGATCACCCCACACAACACCCGGTAACCATTTATACACATGGTGTTATCGCGTGGTCATCATATTCATGTCTACCCTTACCCACCCCATTAAGGTTTCAAATCGCGGAATGGTCTCGTTACTTGTTGCATGCTACTACCCCCCCC
>MU743680.1:22307-44120 GCA_026770625.1 Nicotiana glauca | reverse complement strand
CCCCAATCCTATCAGTCCCGGAGGCAGTTGGGACTACTAATCCTAAAGGGAAGGGAGATTCGCTTTTCAAAGTTTTAAAAAGGACAAAATTCTAGTGCGACAAACAAAACACATAAGAGCAGTAAAAGGGGAAACATATAACAGTTAAAGGCTCAAATAGGCCTCCTCATTCAAAGCAATAAATTGTCTAGCATGACTTCAGATACTGGTTTTAGTCTGAATTAAATTTAGTGTTAGGATAGGCTGCTTCATCACATATTTCTTAGATGAGAAGTCCGAATTCGGCCTTCTCTGGTTGTAGTTTATCAAGGACTGACATAGTTAATCAATTACCTACTGCTTGCCTAGGTGGAAGTATACTATTTTTTTTAAAGAAGGGTTACTGATTTTAGAACCAACTAAATTCTACAGATATTAAACAAAGTTACCACTAATTTCAGACTTATAAATAAGATAGATGAATCATATCCAAACGGCTAGTCCTATAGGCATGATTTCTACGTTATTGATTTTAAAACGATTATCGAGATGCAGGAATCCTATAGGCGTGATTTCTAGTATGCAACTTGTTATTATTTTAACCTAGAGATTGTTTGCCTAATGACATGGGTATATGCAGAAGTGTAGAAAACCTAGGATCATGATTTCTATATGCAAAAAACCTATAGGCATGGTCTCTATATGTATTAATGCAATAATTTATAGGCAAGATTTCTACACGTAATGCACAATTTATAAACATGATTTCTATATGCAAATAATGAAATAGCTTATAGGCAAGATTTCTACATGTAATGTATAACTTACAGACAGGATTTCTGCATGCAATAATGAAACAACTTATAGGCAGGATTTCTACATGTAATGCATAACTTATAAACAGGATTTCTATGTGAAATGAAATAGCCTATGGGTAGGATTTATACAAGTAATGCATAACTTATAGACAGGATTTCTATGTGAAATGCATAAGTGAAAGAGCAGGTTCTGATTGCAGCAATAAATACCTAAAACATGATGTCTACTCATATGCATACATGAGTGAGACTTCCCTTTTACTAGAACCCCATAGTTATTATAAATTACTACAGACCCGGATGAATCAGAAAAGTAAAATTACATCAGAAGTTCAAGCTACATCCAAACAGCCTAATTCAGACTCAAGGTCTAACAATATGAGATAAACCAACTTCCAGGAATAATTTTCCAAAAGCCTTTCTCTTATTTAGGATACGTCAAAGTTCCCAAGAGCCTTAAGGGGACTCTGGTCAGTGCTTATACCCCAAATACATTGCATAATTAGATTATAGTGCAGTGTGAAAGGGTCAGCCCTCAAATTTCCAAGTTCAGAGGGAACTCAAGGTTCCAAAGAAAGGCTCATAGGAAGGGGGCAGAACATAAAGTCTAAGGGTAAGTGTAAGTGCATAGAGGGGAATTAGGGAAGGCCATGGCAGGGTGGTGGTCATGCCCAACAATTAAGAGTGTTGGCACACCCCTGACCAGCATGTTTAACTAAAGTTGGGAGTTAGGATCCATTGAGGATCAGGTTCAGACCAGGGCAGCAATATGGATATACTTCCAGGCCATGAGCCTTAACTCAAACAAATAGAAGGGAATGGGGGTATGGGGAGTTCACAACAAACAGTAAACACAAAAGTAGAGTAGCATACTTAATACAAAATATGAACAGCAAAGTTGACAAGAGTGTAGTGACTGTAAAATAAACACATAGGGAAGAAGCTGAAATCAAAATCGAGACATACCAGTTTCAGGGAAACAAATAAGTAAAAACAGTAGTCTTGAAAAGCCAAGTTGCAAGCAAAGCAATACAAATGTCTCAGAAGAGAGCAGAGAATTGAAAGAATATTGTAATGGACAGTATGTGTGTTGAATTGAAGATTCAAAAGTTGTTTTAATGCAAAAGGGTCGTGCCCCCTTTATAGTGCATCAAACAACTAATAAAAGGGTAAGGAAATATCATTGAAATCAATCTCCCTTTACTTAAGGGATTCTAATTTCAAACGGGTAAAAAAAATGATTAAGGAAAGGGATTTGAAAAAAATATATTTTCCAAGCAGTACAATAAAGGGTAAATACATATAAGATATTTAAGGCAACAACCCAATGGTACACGGTTTGTGTGAAATAAGAAAAGGGAATCAATCACACAACCAATGAAATCAAAGTTATAGACTCTTACTCGAATGAACCAAGTCAGGAAAGGGGTAAAGGAAGGTTTAATTTAAAGGAAATTAGTAACAATCAAGTAAACACCATTAGAAGATTTCAGAATCAATTAATTAGTTGGAAAAACCTTTTGAAAGAAGAGTTCTCATATATAAAGCACACAAATATGTGAATCAAGAAAAGACTATCTAGTTATTTAGAAGAGAGTTTAATCAAAGAGAAGTTCAGAATCTTAAGCAAAGAGATACAGGTTCAATTTGCAGACTCATAGTGAGGCTGAGAGTCCAGGGTCAAAAAGTGGAACCCTAACTCGAACACAAAAATCAAAATTGCTAAAGGAAACCCTAAATACTAGGTTTAAAATCGAATCAGACAATAGAGATGAGAAGGAAAGCCACTGAACAGAATCGAAGGTCTATTCAGAGCCTCATGAGAAACAAAACAAATATGATAGCATGTTTGGAATAACAAAGGAAGAAAGCTGATTCAAGACCATGAAGAACATATTTGAGAAAACTCGGAACTCAAACAAGTTCAGAAGAAAGAGATGATACAAACTTAAACAAAAGTAGATGAAACATGTGTAGCAAGAACACAAACATAGTTTAGTAAAACAAAAAAATCAAAGAATCTCAACGGTAAACACATATAGTAAAAGAGTAAAGAAAACAGAACAAGGATTAACATAGGAGTAACATGTATAGTAGAAAATAAAAGTAGACAGATAGTACATGAGTAGTAAAAAGAAATCACACGAGCAAGATATAGACAAACACACATAAAGCAAAGAAGAAGAAACAATCAGAAAGATGTTTTTGAAAAGTCCTTTCAGAAACCCTAAATCGAAGACAAACGATTTTGAAAAGAAACTTTGGGGAAAACACTTTAAATGTCAAGTAAAGCATAGATACATTTTAGATCTAATCAAACAACATGGAAAGAACCTCGAATAGCTTAGGGTTTCGAAGAAATCCTAGAAGTGAGAAAGGCTTGGAAGAAGGTCCGATGTTGAGTCGGAGAGGTCAGGAATCAGGTTCCTGAGTCTTGAATATGCCGGAGCATGGCCGGAGAAGCCATGGAATCAAAGATCTGAGAAGATCAGAGAGAGAACCATCGAGGTTGGGTATCGAAGCTTCGAACAACCATGGTTTACTGGTGAAGGGAGGTGAGTACCAACCATCCATGGCCTGAGAAGCCATGGATTCCGGTGAAAGGTGGTTAAAAGGGGTAAGAGGAGGCTAGGGTTCCGGAGAGCTTGAGAGAGTTTGAGATTCAAAGGCGGCGAATTAGGTGAAATAGGGAATTAGGGTAGGTCATCCGGGGTTAAAATGGTAAGGGGGGAATTATGGCTGTTGATATGTATGATCAACGGCCTAGATCTAAAGGGGTAGGTGGGAACAGCGTAGGGTTTTTTAAATTGGGTCAGGGCCGGGTAAGAAATGAAATTGGGCTGATTTAATTCGGGTAGAATTGGATCTATTTAAGGGCTACAATTGAAATGTAAAATAGGATGTAATTGAAATAAATGAGGCTAAATGTTAAATAGCCAGTTTTCCCGTTTTATTTTATAAAAATAGTAAAAATAATTTTAAAAGTAAGTTAAAAGTACTTAAATAATTAATAATATATAAATATTAATTCAAAAATACCGGGACCAATTTTATAATAAAAAAATGCTATTAGTCTTGAAGTAGGCTAAAATTACAATTAATGCAATTTATCTTTAAAAATGCCAAATAAATTCGTAATAAATATACAAAAATTATCTTAACTATATTTTGGTATAAATTCGAGAATAAAATAAGTTATTCACCAAAATGATAATCTTGGGAATAATCATTGGATTTCTTGTATGGCTAAAATGGACAATAAATTGATTCTTAAAATCTTTAAAAATTGAGAAAAATAATAAAACACTTGGGTATGCTTATATATGAATATATATGTTATTTTGAAAGTATTTTGTATATAAAAATACAAAGAGAAAAATTTGGTATCAACAGCTGCCCCTCTTTACCCGGAAAGGATGAAAGAGTTGTCGGGTAAAGACATGATGGCCAATTTTGACCGAGCGAAAATGGTTTCAAGGACTTGACCGTGCTCTGGTTTCTGAGCTACCTACATGTCCCTGGTCTTATAGGAATCAGGCCATATGTAGTTTAGGATCCATTGGCGGAGTATGCCGATGGAGATCTTTCAAGAACGAACGCGATATTTCAGTTGGGGTGGATGGTTATAGTCTAGTAGAGCTGCGGGAACTAGAGAGGGACTGCTCCTGCTAAGACAGCCATTGCTATCCGGTTTACCTGCAAATGATCAATACGAGCATATATTGTTCATAAATTTAAACATGATGCAAGTTCCCGTTAGACCATGAATGTTGTCATTGGACAGTTAGGATGATGTCCTTAGACCATGATATCTTGGGCCATGAAGCGTATAATAAAGGATTCACAGGCTATGAAATGATGCTCTCAGGCTATGACAATGATTCCTTTGAGCGTTGATGCCTTCGAATAATGTTATGCAAGAGATAAAGGAGTCCTCAGGCCATGGCATGACGTTCTCGGGCTATGAAGATGGTGCCTCCGAACAATGACGCCCTTGAATAATTTGGCGATCTTTCAGCCCATGAAATGCAAAAGATGGCGATCTTTCAGCCGATGCATGATTTAAATGAAGTGGCGATGTTTCAGCCATGCAAAATGTAAATAAAATGGCGATCTTTCAGCCGATGCAGGATTTAAATGAAGTGGCGATGTTTCAGCAATGCAAAATGTAAATAAAATGGCGATCTTTCAGCCGATGCAAGATTAAAATGAAGTGGCGATATTTCAGCCGTGCAAAATGCAAGTAAAACGTCGATCTTTCAGCCGATGCAAGATTTAAATGAAGTGGCAATATTTTAGCCGATGCAAGACATAAAAATGGCGATATTTCAGCCGATGCAGGATTTAAATGAAGTGGCGATGTTTCAGCCATGCAAAACGTAAATAAAATGGCGATCTTTCAGTCGATACAAGATTTAAATGAAGTGGCGATATTTCAGTCGTGCAAAATGTAAGTAAAAATGGCGACCTTTCAGCCGATGCAGGATTTAAATAAAGTGGCGATATTTCAGCCGATGTAGGATTTAACTGAAATGGCGATATTTCAGCCGTGTAGATTGGAGGTAAAACAACGATCTTTTAGCCGATGCAAGATTTAAATGAAGTGGTGATATTTCAGCCATGTAAAATGTAGGTAAAATGGCGATCTTTCAGCCGATGCGTGATTTAAATGAAGTGGTGATATTTCAGCCGTGCAGATGGAGGTAAAACGGCGATCTTTCAGTCGATGCAAGATTTAAATGAAGTGGCAATATTTCAGTCGTGCAAAATGTAGGTAAAATGGCGATCTTTTAGTTGATGCATAAATGAAGTGGCGATATTTTAGCCGTGCAGATGGAGGTAGAGCTTAACCTCAGAAGGCAGAATAGTAGCCTTATGCAATGCAGGGAATGCAAATGGAGACAGAGCTTAATCTCGGAAGGCAGAATCGTAGCATTATGCAATGCAGAAAAATGCAGATGGAGGTAGAGCTTAACCTCGGACGGCAGAATAGTAGTCTCATTAGTATCATTAATAATGATTCGGTCATAAAGGGGAAAGACATTGTACTCATAGATTCCTATAAAAAGGAAAGAGATGCCATTTGTACAGACACGTTTTGGAATACAATTACTTTCTTTTGCTTTCTATTTAATACTTTGCTATTTCATATTCTAATTTCCTTTCTTATCACCGTGAGAAAATTGAATTTCTTGATTATCAATAGCCCGAGTGCTTCTAAAAATAAGCTTTGACTGAAATTCTTTTTTTTTTCTGGTTAAACAATAGGGATGACCTTTTCATAAAATAACTTTCCTAACATATCACGCCAAGAATATTTAAAATAGACTAAGCACCGCATCATAACATCCTAACCTCAAGACTCGACTCAAAAGTAGCACGCATTTTTCATAGGCTGCTCTCTTACTCTAACATAGAGGTCAAAACTTTACCTTAACTTCGCAAGTCATATGCCCTCACACAAATAATAGAGAGTAGGGAACACACAATAAAATTCAAGAACAATTAGGAACTCAAGATAGAATGAATTCACTCACTCTCAGAAATAAAATTCATGCGTCATAGAGAAAATACCATAGGCTTGCCCTTAGTGTAATACTCTACTTATTGAGCTCATTCAGTAGGACTTTATTTCGATTGTAATGTAGGTTGCGGGATGGGTAGGATACATACGGATATAGTGGCTATACCTCCATAAGTACTTTAATACATATACATTAACAATTCAAACCCCACATTTATGTTGAACCCAACCCCAACCTTCATTCATAATAGCATCAAGCTCCCAATATCTTTAAGCACAGACAAGATGAGAACTACCACTAACGAATACATTTTTTCTTTTCTAAGTTCTAATTTTTTGCCCCAATCAAACTTTTTTTTTCAAATCTCTACAAGTGGCTCTCTCAATTTTTCAAACAGTGTACCTTTCTCTTTTTTCTATAATTCCACTCAAAAACCAACAATACCTCACTTAGATTTCACATGCTCATAAAAAACTCAAGTGCTCAAGAGAGGTAACAGGTTCAAAATATCGACAATTCAAGCAAAGGGGACCATACTTGTATTGTGGTCGCCAAAGAAGTAGGATTACAGGCTTAATGGGGCTAACTAAGATACACATTAATTTGGTAGTTAAAAGCATATATTTGGCTCAATAAAGAAATGCCTAAATCACTTCCTAGATTGAACAAGACTACTTTTTTGCTTTGCAAACACACGGGGCAAGTTCTAGATATCAACTGACATACACAGAATATCACAAAACCTTACACATACATTGGAACATAAATCACTTAGGATCTATCCCAACTCTATACTCAAAGCAGTTAAGCAGAGTCACAATCAAACAAGTGAAGGTACATATCCATGAGTCAAGAGCTGAGCCTTGGCATCACAACTAAGTCACTCACTACTCAAGGCACAACAACACCAAGAAAATTGCTTCATTTTAGCACTATGATCAAGATTATTTTCCAATAAAACTAAAAAAAAACTAACTAAACCTGGTTCAATTAAAACCGTTGCAAAAGAACCGTGGCACAAAGAAAACCAAGGGGGAATTGTTACACTACTTAAGAAAGGAAACTAAAATAAAAGACATATTTTTTTTATTTTAAATTTTTTTTGTATGTTTATCGTTGGACTTCAAATCCCTCCAGAAACCAAATTGACAAAATCCATCGTCGGGAAGAGTCAAAACTAAACAATTAATTACTAACAATTACAAGCCGATAGAAATCAGAGTTATCGATAGAATTCAAAGTTATAATTTAGCGACCATATTAGTTAAGAAAGCAACAAACAAATCAAACAAAACTAATTGGCAAATAGAAAAGAAATATAAATACAACCAAATAGGATCACCCCACCCCACACTTAAGAAATTGCATTGTCCCCAATGCAAAACAGTAAAATAAGAGCGAAAAAGGTAACTACCTGAGGCCCTTGGTCTACTCATTATCAACACCTTCAAATGTGCGTAGGTATTCCTCATCATTGGAGGGATCAAAGTTTACATCCTCATCTAGTGGCATATGTGCTTCAACTTCCAAGCCCAACTGCTGCTAAGTGACGCGGAGAGGGGATGGTCCTCCTACAACTCTGCCAAGTCAGTCTCCCCTCGAGCAGTACGAAGGCGCATATCAGTAAATAATATCCGCAGTGTCTCCTCAACACGAATAAATCTCTAATCTACAAGAACAACAACAGTGGCAGTGGGGAGGGTGGGTTTGTCACAGTTGTGACATCAAAATGCTTAAGAGGCCGCAAAACCTGAATCGTTCGATCATAGTGGTACTCCTCCTCTACATAGTGCATTCGCAGAAGGCGCGTGATCATGCTTGGGAAGTACAGGCAGCAGGCCCCAAGTGGTCGTACTCGATCCATATGATCAAGCATAATCTTACCCGTATCAAACTTCATCCGAGTTAAGATAGCATAAATGAGACACACCTTCAACCAGGAAACGCCAATGTCGTTCTGGGTAGGCATGATCTTTGCATTAGTCAACTAGAGAATGGCATTGGTGGGATGCTAGAAATGGCACTTCTTCATGTCTTTGTGGAACTCATTAGCATCTCGCATCCATGTAGCAAGAGAACTCGTGCAACACATCTGGCATCTAATATCAGGATGGGGCCGACACAATAACCTCAGGAACAACTTATGCAAGTGCTCCGTGAACCCCATGATTTGATTGATTACCCAGGAAGAAAAGGGAATAGTCTTGCCTCTCACCTCCACTTCATACATTGCATCTAAACTGGCCTCGGGTTGCCAGTTAGCATAGAATTCCTTGACTATATTTGCATTCACCGACTCACCGTGACAGAACAAGATTTCACAACCCATGTATCTGATATTGCTTTAAATCACTGAGTACTTCGTGGCTAGCTTACCATCATCAGTGCCAACTTTTGGGTCGGGACTCGCCATTGAACAAAGGTTCAGTACCATACCCTAGCATGAGCTGGCACTGCCCGAATATCATACTTGCAGCCCGATACTACTTCCGTATTGGGATCAATGCACTCCTCTTCCTCCTCCACTGGGGCGCGGGGAGTTGCTGCCTACCTCCTCGACGGCTACTAGAGGAAACCTCAGAGGAACCTGTGTTAGAATATTTTCTAGGACGGCGAGACATTGTACCTGCACAAGACGAACAACATTAGCTACAACACTTCAAACAAAATAAGGCCAAATATGGTAACCACCCCACACTTATGTTATTGGCATCTTCACAAGTAAAATGCATATTAGGGACTCAGACTACCCCATTGAAAGCACGCCACAAGTAATCAACAACCTAACCAATCACCAACATAGTATTACAACAACATAACCATGGACGACGCTAGTGTAAAATACAAAATTAAGAAGCTAAACTAGTAACTAAGGAAAAAAGAATAAGAAGTTAGTCTAATTGACCATTAACAAGAAAAAGAAGTTACAATACAGCACTGCACACGTACTTAGCATGAACTGGACACCCCAATTAGCACCTAGCAATACATTAGCATGGGTGGTAAATCGATTATTACTAGGGACTAGCACGTTAAAGTTTCACAATATAAGAACATGACCTCCCACCCATAGTTATCATCAAACATCACATTATCTCATAACAATATTTTTCTAATTAAGCACAACTTCACCTTCTATGTCATTGGGGCATTTTATCAAACATATTGTATTCATCAAGTTTAACTCATAATTTCAACTCCAATTGGTCTAGGACCACTACACAACAACACCAATCAACCTCTTAGAAACAACCACAACACTACCACAATATAACAATAGCACAAAGTACTCCAATGTTTCACAAAACACCCTACAATTTTCGTCCATATTGGCACACCCACCATAGTTCACCACACAATTCATCCAATACCATCAAAATATACCAAAAATCACCTACAATCAAAAGAACAATGAAAACCCCACAAAGTGATGCACAATTTTTGGCCATAACATGAATATCAACAAAAGAGGTCTAAACACTACCTAGGGTTAGATATATGAACTAAACCACATAAGTTTGATCCTTTTTATTTTGATCTTTTTAGTAAATTGATGAGGGGATACGGAGAATTACTATATAAAGAAGAGTTGTAAACTATAGGACTTCTTGTTCAAGTAGGAATATTACTATAAAAGAGAAGAAATGAGAAAAGAAAACTTACCTTGATGAGTGATGGAGGTAGAAGAATTGAAGGGGAAGAACTTTGAAAAAAAAGAAGAAGAATGGAGGATTTGGGGGTGATTTAGAGAGGAAAGTTTTAAGAGAGAGAATGAGAGGTATGAGGGGGGATGGTGGGTTAGAGTAAAAGTGGTGTCTATTTCTTTCAAGGGTTTTTTTAAATTAATTTTTTTAATGGCCTTATACTACCACGTCGCTGGGTGCGGCGCCCTATGTGGCATTGTACTAGAGATATTCAGAGAGCTGAGTTCTAATAGATTTCCCCGTTTGGCCTAGCACGGCTCCTAGAACAATTTTCTCAGAGTTCCGGTGATGTTTTGCTTTTTAGCCCAAGGGTTGCACCTCGACTCTATTATATACTTATTTTGTCTTCAATTCATGCTTATACATATCCAAACAAGTACCAAAACTCCCAAACTCTAATAATCTTAATCTACAATTATCTAAACTATTATTTCAAATTAAGAAAAAAAGGGTTAGAAGTAGTTCTGAGTTATAATTGTCAGCTTGACTCCGTCACTTGGGCTTATTTGATCACGATACCAGAGGATTGCTAGTCGAATCCTCCAATAAGGTACTATTTCAACCTGTGCCCATTCACCTTAAAGCTTTCATTCTCTTCCTCATCTTGTATTTCAATGGTACCATATGGTGAGACGTATTTCACCACATATGGACCTGTCCATCTTGACTTGAATTTTCCAAGAAACAACCCTAGTCTACTACTGTATAGTAAGACTTTGTCCCCTTTATGAAACTTCTTTGGCTTAATCAGACGATCATGTCACATTTTTTCCTTTTCCTCGTCCAATATAAACTCCATAATTCATTCCTATGCGCCAACATGTACTCACATGCAAGGCTAAGATCAAGATTAAGCATCGTAATTGACCAATAAGCTTTATGTTCTATCTCCACAGGTAGGTGACACGATTTTCCATACACTAATTTGAATAGTAAAGTCCCTATGGTTGTTTTGAACGCAGTTTTGTACGCCCATAGAGCTCCATCAAACTTTTCAGACCAATTCTTACGAGCAGCTCTAAATGTCTTTTCAATAATTCGTTTAAGTTCATGGTTAGCCACTTCAACTTGCCCACTAGTCTGGGCATGGTACAGGGTTCCTATTTTGTGTGTGACCCCACACTTAGACAATAATGCAGCGAAATTCTTATTCATAAAGTGTGATCCATTGTCACTGATAATCACTTGAGGTGTCCCAAAGCGGGTAAAGATGTTCTTTCATAAGAACTCACACACCATACGAGCATCATTGGTCCTAGTTAGGATTGCTTCGACCCATTTGGAGATGCAATCAATGGCTACTAAGATGTACTCATAATAATGAGATGATGGGAACAAACCCATGAAGTCAATGCCAAAAACGTCAAAAATTTCATATACCAAAATGGAGTTTAGTGACATCTCATTCCTCTTGCTAATGTTACCTACCCTTTGACACTTGTCACATGTAACTACATACGCTCGTGCTTCTTTGTACTAAGTAGGACAATAGAAACCAGCTTCCATGACCTTTGATGTAGTGCGATTTCCACCATAGTGTCCTCCAGGTGCTCCATCATGGCTATGAGAAAAATGCTTGCCATTTCTCCTTCAGGCACACACATCACACCATCTACACACAATTTAAGCAAGAAAGGGTCATTCCAAAAATATCTTTTTACCTCACCTTGAAGCTTCCTTCTTTGATCACAATAAAGGTCACGAGGCAACCATCCAGTAGCCAAAAAGTTGGCTACACCATCATACTAAGGCGGCCTTTTAGAGACCACGTCAATAAAGAAAATTTGTTCATCGGGAAACTCTTCCATTATTTCAGCTATTTCAACCGAAGGTCTCTCAGGTCGAGATAGATGATCTGCGACTTGGTTTTCTGTGCTCTTCCTATCCTTGATCTCATCGTATGGGGCTTGGAATCCTTATTACTCAACAGGTATTTCAAGGCTGAGTGATCAGTGTCTAAAATCACTTTACTCCCTATCAAACATGACCTAAATTTATCAAAAGCAAATACCACATCAAAGAACTCTTTCTCAATAGTGCCATAGTTTACTTGAGCACCATTCAACGTCCTGCTTGCATCCTAAACATCTTGTGTTTTCTTTGCCCCAGAACTGCCTTTACAACTACATCATTAGCATCACATATTATCTCAAATGACTGGCTCCAATCAGGTGTCACCATAATAGGAGCACTCATAATATTTTCCTTTATTAATTTGAATGCTCTTAGTCACTCCACAATAAAAAATAAACTTGACATCTTTCGCTAGAAATGTAGTCAACAGCTTGGTAATGAGGGAGAATTTTTTATGAAACTCTTATAGAACTAAAATCTCCCCAAGAAACCCCTTATGCTTTTTACAGAAGTTGGTAGAGGGAGACTAACAATTATATCACTCTATCAACTTCAATGCCATGTGCAATCACCTTGTAGCCCAGGAGAAATTTCACCACGAAGTGGCACTTCTCCCAGTTAAAAACTAAGCGAGTGACTTCACAATGTTCAAGAACGAGCTCCAAATTCGACAAGCAATCCTCAAAGACATCACCAAAGAGGGTGAAATCATCCATGAATACCTCTAGACACCTCTCGTTCAGATCGGAGAATATAGATATCATGCACCTCTGAAAAGTGGCAGGTGAATTACACAACCAAAATGGCATCCTCCTATAAGCAAAGATACCTTACGGGTAAGTGAATGTGATTTTCGCAACGTCTTCTGGAGCAATGGGCATCTGATTGTAGCCTGAGTACCTATCCAAGAAGCAGTAACGTCCATGTCCAGCCACTTTCTCGAGCATTTGATCAATAAAAGGGAGTGGGAAGTGGTCTTTCCTTGTTGTATCATTCAACCTTCTAGAATTAATGCACATTCTCTGCCTAGTGACTATTATTGTTGGGATCAACTCATTGTCTTCATTCTTCTCCACTATCATGCCCCCTTCTTAGGTACAACTTGCACTGGACTAATCCAATGGTTATCAGAGATGGGGAAAATCACTCTCGCATCTAGCAATTTGATGATCTCCTTATGCACTACCTCCTCCAAATTTTGTTCAACTTGCATTGGGGCTGCTGATAAGTAAGGATTTTAACCTATGATTTGCTCTCTTTTACTTACGTTTTAGGACAAAAATGCATAAAGGTATTCCGGAAACTAATGTAATGTGCTTGCTTGCAGGAATTGATCATAATGAGCCAAAGGAGGCATAATCAACTCATAAAGTAGTCAAAACTGGAACAAAAACCCAAGACTGGGCCACGAGACCTGAAACGCATACCGTACAAATATTCTGCGACCATGGAAGACACAACACGATCGCAATCATAAATACGCAGTCCGCGAAAGGGAGATTCAGAGAGAAAATTTTCAAGCCAAATGTTAAGCGAAGTCCGCGCCAAAAATGTGCAGCCCTGAAAGTCTCACCGTAGTCGCGATTGGAATTATGCAAACCGTGACTGCTGAGGTTCAAAGAGTTTACAATTCAAGCTAAAACAAGAAGTGCGGACCGCGTTAGAATTATGCAGCCGCGGTAATCTCCTACGTGACCATGATGCAAATTACGTGCTCCGCAAAAACCATGCTCAACCCAGATCCAAAAGTTAGAAAATGTAGACTGCAGTCAGAATTACGCGGCGGCAAAAGCAAGAGTGCGGCTGCGGTAAGAATTACACGACCGTGAAACCTTCGTAGGGGTATTTTGGTCCAAAAATTTTAGCCTAGTATAGATAGATATTTTTGACATTTTTAGGTTAAATTTTGTTTTAGCTGAGCACGTGAGAAAGCTGGACATTCTATTTTGGGCAATTTTGTACTAGAATTATCTCTTAACATTAAATTTTCATCTTTTAATCTAGTATTATGAATTTTATCTCCATTTCTTCTTTCATTTCTATTATTTCCATGATTAGCTAAACCCATATCTAGGGTTGTGACCCAACGCTAGTGTGGGTATATGATGGGTATTGAATTTGAGGGCTTGAATGTGTATGAGTTAGTGATATTTAGCCTAGTTCTTGCTAAAACTATGTAGTTAGTGGTTGCAAACACTGATTCATACCTTTATGACTTAGTCTCTTCTTGATAAAGAGGGACTAAGTCTAGGAAAGCTAGGCTAACAAGGAATTGGGGTGAACTCAAGAAATTGATAGCCCTAATTAAAGGGTTAATCTTAGAGATAGTAATACATGATTGAGCTAAAATCACTGGAATTGAATGATACCCATTTGGACTTGAGAAAACCAAATTGGGCAAAATCACTCAAACTACTGAGAGGTATAGAGTGAGTACCCAGGTGTGATAGCGGTATTAAGTCCCCAACTAATCACATGATTGCCCCGGATTCTTGCTACTCGTTAGATATTCACCCAGGTGGAAGTCACTACCCTAGTCCCCTGAAAATCAACAATAAAAATATTATACTTAGTTTTGAATATTGCATTCTATAGAATAGAAGTAGAAGTAGAAAGCAAACCAAACATTTGTGGAGGTGTAATTAGATTCAAGGCCCGCATTTAGCTTGTATATAAACCTAATTTCAATTATTAACTCCATGTGGATTCCACCCCGACCTAGTTGGGTTAAAATTGCATCGACCATCTTCTCTACTCAATAGCAGTGTAGGCTTGGACCCTATTAGTTGTACTACTGGCTTGCTATTTTCTTCCAATAGAATTTTATGCATGCAAATGGCTGGACTGATTCCTTGAATATAAGTTATACCCTTGCCAATGCCCTTCTTGTACTATTCCAGAAGCTCCACCAACTTTTGATTCTGTGTACCTATCAAATTGGCAGAAATAATTATAGAAAATTGTTAGTTTCAATAAAAGCATATTTTAAGTGAGTGGGCAGGATTTTCAATTTCAGATTAGTCTTAGAAACCTACTCTTTTAGTTCATCCTCATCAACCACTTGATCCTCAATTTCAAGAGCTTCAGCCACTTTCTTTATTTCAGGATCTCCATGCTTCACTGTGCTAAACTGAGTAATACACCTCTCTAGAGTATCTCCCACAATCTTATAAAACTTGTATTTTTCAGCCAACTCCCAAAGAACATCTGGCTTGAAACACTAGTAGGTGGAAGCCTCATTACTTAGATATTTCATCATCCTCTTCATGTGGAACGCCACTTTTTCATTGACCATTCTGAGCATAATCTTCCCCTAATGTTCTAAACTTTAATACCACACAAGAGGGGGGGTGATTTGTATGGTACCCAATTTTTGCTCTAGAAGAACCTGGTTCTTCTAGGTGTATTTATTGCTACTGTTTGCGGAACTAAGAGTGCATAAATAAATAACATAGAGATTTTTACGTAGAAAACACCTAGCTCAAAAGGTAAAAAAACCATGACCTACTACTCAGTAGAATTTTATCAAACTTTTACTAAAATCACTGAGCCAAAACAGCATTTATAAAACTCTTGTAAACCTAAGGATTAAACTTTAATCCCAGTGTGGCACACAGCCTCAACTGTTGCGATACCTTCAAGTTAACTCTAACTTGAATATACAAGGTACCTAATACAATTGCTTCTATAAAAGATGGAAAGGTACAACTTTAAAACACCTACTACAATTGAACTAGAATAAAAGAAAGACACAGAGGAACTGGTTCTTCTATCTTGTTCAAGTAGCTTCAAGAATGCACACTTGAATCTCACATAAATTACTTGCAAAATTTCCTCGCTCTTTTGCTCTCAATTTAGTTTAACTTCTGTGTTTGTGCGATACCTGTAAAAGAGAACAATCACTATTATTTAATGAGTTAGTAATCAGAGTTTGATTGAGACTCAATTGCTGATCTTCCATCGAAGTTGAGTCCTTGAAAAATACAAACTCCAACCCTATCCTTGATTCGGATTATGTTCTCTTCATATAAAGAGACTTCCTCTCCTTGTCCAATGCAACCTTTTCGATCAGTTCAGGAGGTATTGCTGCTTGATCCTTGAGACTTATCTCCTTCACGTGCATCTCACATGTATAGGTTGATAAATATTGTGTCTCACATGATGGACCTGGTCCATGACTGAGTTCTTTTGTTATTCTTCAAAACTTTACCTGAACCAGGGCCAACAAATTCCCCATTTTTTATGATGACAAACTCTGTGCTTTTACTAATCAGAGAACATGTGGAACTCAGCTTAATCATCAACACTTTAACTTAGAAATTTTAACATATCATCAAGGACCAGGTTTAATCAGGTTATAAATATCACATTATTCGGAATAACAAGTAAAGCACAATATCTCTTCCCCCTTTTAGCATCATCAAAAAGTTGGAAAAATTGTGAACCCAGATATTAATAATTACTCATGGTCGCTGGGGCAACTGCAAGTGAAAACATGGTTTAATTAATCAACAACCAACAAACAAAATTAACTATTAAGATCAGAATCTTCATAGAACAAGAGAAAGAGAAAATTATCATTGATTAGGAAATGTTTCCACACACAGACCACAAAGAGAAAGAAAAAACTTCCAAACATAAGCAAAACAAAACATAAAAAGTCCCAAACTGGGTCACTGGGGGGTTCTAGATGGGTGCAAAAGACAAGAACTGGACATCCTAGGGCTTGGAGGAACTAGAGGGATGGGTTTGGAGAAGGTTGAGCATATTCTGAAGTATTCCATCACTCTTCTCCTTTTCCTTTGCTAGCTCAGCTCTAAGGCCATCTCTCTCAGTTTCCAATTCAGAAACACGAGCCTGCAGCCTAGCAATTTCAGCATCCTTAGTCCCACATTCTTGAACCAAAGCCCTAACCTTGCTGTTCAGAGGAGTCTTTAGAGATAAACCAGGTTCAACTGGGGTGGCATTTACTGGATAGTCACAAACCATAAGAGTCTTGACACCAAAGTGCTCCTTTCTTGATTCCATCTACCACTTCTTCAAAGGCATATTTAGCCTTTCCAGAACAGTAGTCAATAGGAACCCATATGGAGTGGCATGAGCTTTGGAGCCATTGATGACCCTATCCAGTAGTTTGACAATGAAAGCAGGCCAGTTTATCTGCATTCCTCTCACAAGGCACTCCATAAGAACCAAGTCCATATAGTTGGCACTGTGCCTTCTCTCCTGTCTTGGCAGCAAGCATTTGTTAACAAACTCAAACAGGACCTTGTGCTCAGCCCTCATCTCACTCTTCTGCACAAAACATGGCTTCAGGCACATCTTCAGCAGTTGCAGTATCATAAAAATTTCTGGTGATTTGGAGCGCAGTAGGGAGAGAATCCAGACAAGGCCACCTTTTCCTAGTATAATCATCATATCCCACACTGGGTATGTCCAAAATCTCACCTAATTTGGGTGCATCAAACTGCACCTTTACTCCTTTCACCATGCTGGTGACAACCCTATTCTTCACAGTGGCCATTGGCCATAAATTCAATCAACTCCATCCTGGCCAGCCTCTCATCCATTGCAAGGACCATGTCCTTCCACCCTTGTGCAGCTAGGGCATCCACCAACCTTCTCGTTCCTGGCTCATCCAGGTTTTTCAACAACCTACCTTTCAAAAAATCTCTCCTACCAAAGATGGCAAACCTATCCTGTTCTTTCTCTCCTCCTCTTCTTCGTCTCCACTCCATTCTTCTTCTTCTTCAATAATTTTCTTTTTTTTTCCCTTCACAGCAGACCTAGTTCTTTTAGCCAATGAGGATTCATCAGATATAGGTACAGAGGAAGACTTCTTGGAAGAAGTCTTGGAACTCTTTGGTTTGGGTGTTGGAGCCTTTTCAGTTATTCCTCTTTCTTGATGGACCAGGTCCTTCTCCTCTTCTTCTTCTTCTGCAACCTCAACACTCTCCGCAACCTTTGCCTTTCCTTTTTCCCTCTTTTTCTTCCTGCTCTCTTCCAGAACTTTTTGCAATTCTGCTTCACTTTGCTTCTAGTAGTTCTTCCCTTTGGTACTGGAGGGACAGTATGCTTTGGAGATGACACTTTACTTTTATTTGTTGGCTTGGGAGTAGTTGGAGTCTTTTGTGTGGAAGCCTTGCACTTCTTTGGATCATAACTGGCCCCAACTTTCTTCAGCATGTCTGCCAAAGTTTCCTCACCAGATGCACCAGGTTCACTTTGATGCTTGCTCAAGTTTACTAGCCCTTCACCCGCCTCCCCAGAACTCATTCCCCCAGAGTTGTAGCCACTCTCTTCAACATTCCCACAAATAGAAAGAACTTTTTCTTTCTTTTTACCTCCTTTTTTTCCTGACTCAACCTCATTTACATCTTTCAAAGGACCAACCAAAACAAACCTAGTATCTACATTTTCAACCACATCAGAAAACACCAAACAAGTATTTACCTTACCAGTGGTTACTTGATTCTTGTCAGTGTTAGAAGAACCATGTTCTTCAACTTCGCTGGCAGAGATAAAGCCTTCAGAATCAGAGCTGGAGTCAGATTCTTTAGCATGAGTTTCTTTCTTCTTGCTAGCCCTCAATTACTCATTTAAAGCTATTCTCAAAGAACCAGAAGCTACAGTTTTTCTATCCAACATTTTCTGCCGGCGAAACCTAGGTTTTGGGGTTTCACTAGGGGTGTAGATGAGGATGTATTAGAAGGAGATACTAGTGGGGGAGTTCCAGGATTATCTTGGGGGTTAGTCATGGTGAATTATTTCTAGAGAAGATTTGGGAATTTTTGGAGAGAAAAAGATGATCAACACTAGAGAGAGGTCTTTGTGATTGCAAGAGGTTTTTTTTTACAGTTATGAAATAATGAAGAAGGGTGTGGTGAGTATTTAAAGATGATTAGAAGTAATGGCATTAACGATAGCTTTTTGCAGGAGTCAATTAGAAGTCTAATCACTTTAGAATTTTGGTCTCTTAGTGATTAATAGGCGACACTAGATTTTAAGCAAAAATCCCGTTTTCTTTTGGAGTTCTATGAGAATGAAACTGGTTCAATGCTCAATGTATAGAATTTCTGGGAATTTGATAAATGTAGGACTTCTGCTCATGATTGAAAAGTTAATCTTTCTAATTATTCTAAGTATAGAAAACATACCTGAACTTTCTCATAAGCATATACTGATGAACCAGGTTCTTCAAGTAGAAATCCCTTGAACATGCCTCAAATGTCATAATAGAAAAAACTTTGTAAGAGATTAGTGAGTCATATATACACATGTCACAGGAGTATACTGATTAAAGTATGAGACTGAGTAAAGATCAATCCAGTTATTTACACAAAGTTGAAACTCCTAACCAAAATATAATTTTTTTCCTTTTTTTTCGTTGTGCAATCTAAACTAGACCTTTTAGGTGATCTTAATCATCCCTAATTCCAACATGTTCCTCTTAAAGTTTTCTCTACTCAGTGCTTTCATGAAGATGTCAGCTATTTGTTTATCAGTAGCACAAAATTCTATTAAAATCAATCATTTCTCATAGTTATCTCTTAAGAAGTGGTGTCTAACATCTATGTACTTAGTCCTTTTATGATGAACGGGGTTCTTTGTCATACTTATAGTACTAGTGTTATCACAGAATATTGGAATACATCCTACTTCTATTCCAAAGTCTACCAACTATTGTTTGATCCATAGTAATTGAGCACAACAAGAAGTAGCAGCAACATACTCAGCTTCAGCAGTAGATAGGGCCACAGAATTTGCTTTTTGGTAGCCCATGACACAAGACATGAACCAAGGAAGTGTGCCATACCTGAGGTGCTTTTCCTATCCACTAGGAAACTTGTATAATCAGCATCAGCATATCCTACTAGATCAAAATTACTACCTTTAGGATACCAAAGACATAGTTCAGTGGTTCCTTTCAGATATCTAAGTATCCTCTTGACAGAAGTCAAGTGAGACTCTTTAGAATTTGCTTGAAAATGAGTACAAAGACCTACACTGAAAACAATGTCAGGTCTACTAGTAGTGAGATACAAGAGTGAACTAATCATACCCCTATACAACTTTTAATCAACTGATGAACCAGGTCTATCCACATCTAATTTAGTAGCAGTTGCAATGGGTGTATCTATTTCCTTAGATTCCTCCATTTTAAACTTTTTGATTAGCTCTTTTGTATACTTCTGCTGATGGATCATGGTTCCATTTAGACTTTGTTTGATCTGTAAGCCTAAGAAGAAATTAAGCTCACCCATCATGCTCATTTCAAACTCACTCCCCATTAATTTTGCAAAGTCCTTACTTAGCTTATCAGTGGTGGCCCCAAAGATTATGTCATCAACATAAATTTGCACAACAAGGAGATCCTTACCTTTTTCCCTTAAGAATAAGGTACTATCAATTTACCTCTCTTGTAACCATGCTCCAACAGGAATTTTGACAGTCATTCATACCATGCTCTTGGGCCTGATTGAGTCCATAGAGAGCCTTCTCTAGCTTGTTCACATGTTTAGGACATTTCTTGCTCTCAAACACTGGAGGTTGCTTTGCAAATACTTCCTCTTTCAGGTAGCCATTTCAGAGGCCACTTTTGACATCTATCTGATGAAGAGTGAATTCCATATGTGCTACAAAGTCTATGAGAAGTCTGATTGCCTCTAGTCTTACAACTGGGGAAAAAGTCTCATCATAGTCTATGCCCTCCTCCTGGATGTACCCTTGGACTACTAATCTTTCGTTGTTTCTTTTAACTGTTCCATCTTCATCAAGTTTGTTCCTGAAGACCCATTTTGTACAAATGATTGATATGTCCTTGGGTCTTGGTACAAGATACCAGACTTGACTTCTTTCAAATTGGTTGAGTTCATCCTGCATTGCATTTACCCAATCTGTATCCTGCAAAGCTTCAACAACATTTTTAGGTTCAATGATAGATAGAAAAGCATCAAAAGCACACAGATTCTTTAATTGTGCTCTGGTTTTAAATCCAAATGTTGGATCAGTGAGAATGTTCTCAATGGGAAGATAACTTTGATATTTGTGAGGTTTCACAACCATCTGGCTTCTGCTAGAGGATTCTGCCATTTGCTAAGGAATAGGATCATGAACAGATTCCTTCAAGGAATTTATTTCAATTCCTCTTTGACTAGTTCCTTGTCAGGTTACCCTGTATGGAAGAACCTGTTACATCACTTGTTCCTTCTATTGGAGCCACTTTGACCTGAGTTGATACTTCAGTCAAGTCCTTTATCAATCCAATGGCTTCATCTTCAAGTTCCTGTCTCTTAGAAAGAAAGTTTCATCAAATATTACATGCACATTTTCTTCTACACACAAAGTTTTTTTGTTAAATACTTTATATGCTTTGCTATGTGAAGAATATCCCAAGAATACTCCCTCATCACTTCTATAATCAAACTTACCTAGGGAGTTTTTTCCATTATTCTACACATAGCACTTGCAACCAAATGCCCTAAGATGGGATATGTTTGGTTTTCTCCCTTTAAGTAATTCATAGGGAGTCTTTTCTACCAGAGGTCTGGTCATGCATCTATTTATTATGTAATATGTAGTGTTCACAACCTCTGCCCAGAGGTTGTGAGGTAATTTACTAGAAAGTAGCATGGTTCTAACCATATCCTCAAGATTTCTATTCTTTCTTTCAACTAACATTTTGTTGAGGGGTCCTAGGGGTAGAGAAATTATGATATATACCATTTTCATCACATAATTCAGCAAACATGGAATTTTCAAATTCAGTTCCATGATCAGACCTAATGGAGGCAAGTTGATTTCCTAATTGTTTCTGAGTTTTTCTAACAAATGTAGAAAACATGTCAAATGCTTCATCTTTGGAGGTTAGAAATAGAACCCAGGTAAATCTAGAATAATCATCAACTAGCATCATTACATATCTCTTTCTAC
>MU743680.1:4731-21780 GCA_026770625.1 Nicotiana glauca | reverse complement strand
TTCCTTGAACTTGATATTAGGTAGCCCTATCACCAAGTCCTTAGAGACTAATTTGTTAAGCTGATTTAGACTAGCATGACCAGGTCTTTTGTGACACAGGAGGGGATCATTAACTAACACACTCAAACAAGTGAGTTCATTTTCTGAAAGAGTGGAAAAATCTACAATTTAAATATTGTTAACTCTTTTTCCCTGCAAAACAATCCTGTCAGTGGTAAGATTAATCACAAAGCATTTGGTGGAGGTAAAAGCCACATGGTAACCTCTGTCACACAATTGTGACACACTTATTAGGCTATATTTCAAGCCATTTATCAGGTAGACATTCTCTATGGAATGAGAGTCTGTTTTGCCTACTTTACCAACCCTAATGATCTTACCTTTCTTTCCATTACCAAAGGAGACATTATCTCCTTTTAAATCCCCAAGTGAAAGGAACTAGTACTTGTTCCCAGTCATATGTTTTGAGCAGCCACTATCCATATACCATATTTGGCTCCTCCCTTTCGCTTAGACCTGCAAAAGGAAATCAGGGGTTAGTCTTAGGAACCCAAACTAGTTTGGGTCCCTTTCTATAAGCAAAAGGGTGAATCAATTCCTTCTTGCCCATCGAGGCAGCTTACTTTTCTCTTGAACAAATACTTTGTTCTTTTGACTGGCCTTTACTTTTGCATTACATTCATTTTTGTAATGACCAGTCTTGCCACAGTGTATGCATATTTTGTTTTTAGGAATTGTGAGATACTTGCTTTTAGGGTCCCATTTTGGTGCTTGAGTCACATAGCCAAGTCCTCTCTTATTGCTGCTGTGATGCTCTTGCAACCAGGAGAGTGCATCAGAGGCCTTTGTTACATTTGCAAGTTCTATCTAATTCATGTTTCACCTTTCCTAGATCTTCTTTTATGACTTTAATTAGTTCATCCTTGTTATACAATTCATCCTTCATTTTTCCTAGGTTTTCTTCTAGAGTGAGATATGTGTGATCAGCTTTCTTCTTTCCAGTTTCTAGTTTCAATTTTAAATTTTTAGACCTCAGTTCTAGGACACTGTTATCAAGTTCAAGAACCTGGTTCTTTAACTCAGCATTTGTGTTATCACTCTCATTTGCCCTAGACTCTAGACTTTTGCACTTTGCTTTTAGGATCACACATTTCTTAGACAGAACTTCCTTTTCATTGTTAATTATCTCAGATTCATCAATTAAGTCTAGTAATAGCTCAGCCAATTTTTCTTTATACAATAATTTAATCTTCTCTTTGAGATGAAGAATACTTACCTCTTATTCATCGTCTTATTCTCCAATGGCCATCATTGCTTGGTCTTCATCAGCTTCATCCTCTGAGTCTTCATCTGAGGTTTCTCCCCAAGCAGCAACCATAGCCTTGGTTGAACCTTTGTTTCTTTTTGGTTGAACATGTTCCTTCGTTCAGCTCTTTCTTTCTTCCACTCAATTTCCCATTGAGAGCAGTTCTTGATCATATGATCAGTCTTACCACACTTGTAGCAACCCTCATTAGTATGTTTCTCAGGAGCTCTTGTCTTGTTGAAGGTTGTACCTCTTGAAGAACCCTTTCCTCTCATCAGTACTTTTTGAAATCTCTTGTGATCATAGCCACCTCATCATCTTCCAGATCTGAACCTTCAGAAATTCTAAGGGCTAAGCTCATATCCTTCTTGGGTGTATCCATCTTCATGGTTTGCCTTCTCATTTTATAAGCATTAAGATTTCCAATCAGTTCATCCAGTCTAAGAGTAGCAATATTCTTAGATTCCTGAATGGCAGTGATTTTTCTTTCCCATGTAACTGGCAGAACCCTTGTAAGAATTTTCTTAACCTGGTCTTCTTCATGAATAACCTTTCCAAGAGACTTAAGTTCATTTGTCAATGTAGTGAACCTAGTATACATCTCTTGGATAGTTTCTCCTTCCTTCATAGTAAAATTCTTATATTGAGAATACTGCAGTGTTCCTCTTGATCTTTTCACTTGAGGTGTTCCTTCATGGGCCACTTGCAGAGTGTCCCATATCTCCTTAGCACTTGTACAGCTTTGGATCCTACTGTACTCATCTGGACCTAGTCCACACACAAGCCATTTCTTGGCCTTAGCATTTTTTTCCCACTTCCTCATGTCTTTAGCAGTACAGTCAGCCCTTGTCTTTGGCACATCAACTCCTTCAGCATTCTTCTTAGTGGTTGCTAGGGGACCATCAGTGACTATGTCCCAAAGTTCATAGTCTTCCCCTATGATGTGATCTCTCAACCTGTTCTTCCACCAAGAATAGTACTGACCATCGAAAAGTGGAGGCCTAGTAGTGGATTGCCCTTCCCAGTTCCCAGGTGGTGCACCCATGTTGATCTTCTCCTAAGGTGTTAGCCTCTTCAAGATAACCTGCTCTGATACCAATTGATGTTCTAAACTTCAATACCACACAATAGGGGGGGTGATTTGTGTGGTACCCAATTTTCGCTCTAGGAGAACCTGGCTCTTCTAGGTGTACTTATTACTATTATTTGCGGAATTGGAGTCTTTTGTGTGGAAGCCTTGCACTTCTTTGGATCATAACTGGCCCCAACTTTCTTCAGCATGTCTGCCAAAGTTTCCTCACCAGATGCACCAGGTTCACTTTGATGCTTGCTCAAGTTTACTATCCCTTCACCCGCCTCCCCAGAACTCATTCCCCCAGAGTTGTAGCCACTCTCTTCAACATTCCCACAAATAGAAAGAACTTTTTCTTTCTTTTTACCTCCCTTTTTTCCTAACTCAGCCTCTTTTACATCTTTCAAAGGACCAACCAAAACAAACCTAGTATCTACATTTTCAAACACATCAGAAAATACCAAACAAGTATTTACCTCACCAGTGGTTACTTGATTCTTGTCAGTGTTAGAAGAACCATGTTCTTCAACTTCGCTGGCAGAGATAAAGGCTTCAGAATTAGAGCTGGAGTCAGATTCTTTAGCATGAGTTTCTTTCTTCTGGCTAGCCCTCAATTACTCATTTAAAGCTTTTCTCAAAGAACCAGAAGCTACACTTTTTCTAGCCAACATTTTCTGCCGGCGAAACCTAGGTTTTGGGGTTTCACTAGGGGTGTAGATGAGGATGTATTAGAAGGAGATACTAGTGGGGGAGTTCTAGGATTATCTTGGGGGTTAGTCATGGTGAATTATTTCTAGAGAAGAGTTGGGAATTTTTGGAGAGAAAAAGATGATCAACACTAGAGAGAGGTCTTTGTGATTGCAAGAGGGGTTTTTTTTTACAGTTATGAAATAATGAAGAAGGGTGTGGTGAGTATTTAAAGATGATTAGAAGTAATGGCAGTAACGGTAGCTTTTTGCAGGAGTCAATTATAAGTCTAATCACTTTAGAATTTTGGTCTCTTAGTGATTAATAGGCGACGCTAGATTTTAGGCAAAAATCTCGTTTTCTTTTGGAGTTCTACGAGAATGAAACTGGTTCAATGCTCAACGTATAGAATTTTTGGGAATTTGATAAATGTAGGACTTCTGCTCATGATTTAAAATTTAATCTTTCTAATTATGCTAAGTATAGAAAACATACATGAACTTTCTCATAAGCATATACTGATGAACCAGGTTCTTCAAGTAGAACTCCCTTGAGCATGCCTCAAATGTCATAATAGAAAAAACTTTGTAAGAGATTAGTGAGTCATATATACACATGTCACAAGAGTATACTGATTAAAGTATGAGACTGAGTAAAGATCAATCCAGTTATTTACACAAAGTTGAAACTTCTAACCAAAATATAATTTTTTTTCCTTTTTTTTCCGTTGTGGAATCTAAACTAGACCTTTTAGGTGATCTTAATCATCCCTAATTCCAACCTGTTCCTCTTAAAATTTTCTCTACTCAGTGCTTTCGTGAAGATGTCAGCTATTTGTTTATCAGTAGCACAAAATTCTATTGAAATCAATCCTTTCTCATAGTTATCTCTTAAGAAGTGGTGTCTAACATCTATGTGCTTAGTCCTTTTATGATGAACGGGGTTCTTTGTCATACTTATAGTACTAGTGTTATCACAGAATATTAGAATACATCCTACTTCTATTCCAAAGTCTACCAACTATTGTTTGATCCATATTAATTGAGCACAACAAGAAGCAGCAGCAACATACTCAACTTCAGCAGTAGATAAGGCCACAGAATTTGCTTTTTGGTAGCCCATGACACAAGACATGAACCAAGGAAGTGTGCCATACCTGAGGTGCTCTTCCTATCCACTAGGAAACCTGTATAACCAGCATCAGCATATCCGACTAGATCAAAATTACTACCTTTAGGATACCAAAGACATAGTTCAGTGGTTCCTTTCAGATATCTAAGTATCCTCTTAACAGAAGTCAAGTGAGACTCTTTAGAATTTGCTTGAAAATGAGTACAAAGACCTACAATGAAAACAATGTCAGGTCTACTAGCAGTGAGATACAAGAGTGAACTAATCATACCCCTATACAACTTTTAATCAACTAATGAATCAGGTCTATCCACATCTAATTTAGTAGCAATTGCAATGGGTGTGTCTCCTCCATTTTAAACTTTTTGATTAGCTCTTTTGTATACTTCTGCTGATGGATCATGGTTCCATTTAGACTTTGTTTGATCTGTAAGCCTAAGAAGAAATTAAGCTCACCCATCATGCTCATTTCAAACTCACTCCCCATTAATTTTGCAAAGTCCTTACTTAGCTTATCAGTGGTGGCCCCAAAGATTATGTCATCAACATAAATTTGCACAACAAGGAGATCCTTACCTTTTTCCCTTAAGAATAAGGTACTATCAATTTACCTCTCTTGTAACCATGCTCCAACAAGAATTTTGACAGTCATTCATACCATGCTCTTGGGGCCTGCTTGAGTCCATAGAGAGCCTTCTCTAACTTGTTCACATGTTCAGGACATTCCTTGCTCTCAAACCCTAGAGGTTGCTTTACAAATACTTCCTCTTTCAGGTAGCCATTTTGGAGGCCACTTTTGACATCTATCTGACGAAGAGTGAATTCCATATGTGCTGCAAAGGCTATGAGAAGTCTGATTGCCTCTAGTCTTACAACTGGGGCAAAAGTCTCATCGTAGTCTATGCCCTCCTCCTGGATGTACCCTTGGACTACTAATCTTTCCTTGTTTCTTGTAATTGTTCCATCTTCATCAAGTTTGTTCCTGAAGACCCATTTTGTACAAATGATTGATATGTCCTTGGGTCTTGGTACAAGATACCAGACCTAACTTCTTTCAAATTGGTTGAGTTCATCCTGCATTGCATTTACCCAATCTGTATCCTGAAAAGCTTCAACAACATTGTTAGGTTCAATGATAGATAGAAAAGCATCAAAAGCACACAGATTCTTTAATTGTGCTCTGGTTTTAAATCCAAATGTTGGATCAGTGAGAATGTTGTCAGTGGGATGAGAACTTTGATATTTGTGAGGTTTCACAACCATCTGGCTTCTGCTAGAGGATTCTGCCATTTGCACAGAATAGGATCATGAACAGGTTCCTTTAAGGAATTTATTTCGATTCCACTTTGACTAGTTCCTTGTCAGGTTATCCTGTATGGAAGAACCTGTTCCTTCTATTGGTGCCACTTTGACCTGAGTTGATGCTTCAGTCAAGTCCTTTATAAATCCAATGGCTTCATCTTCAAGTTCCTGTCTCTTAGAAAGAAAGTTTCATCAAATATTACATGCACATTTTCTTCTACACACAAAGTTTTTTTGTTAAATACTTTATATGCTTTGCTATGTGAAGAATATCCCAAGAATACTCCCTCATCACTTCTATAATCAAACTTACCTAGGGAGTTTTTTCCATTATTCTACACATAGCACTTGCAACCAAATGCCCTAAGATGGGATATGTTTGGTTTTCTCCCTTTAAGTAATTCATAGGGAGTCTTTTCTACCAGAGGTCTGGTCATGCATCTATTTATTATGTAACATGCAGTGTTTACAGCCTCTGCCCAGAAGTTGTGAGGTAATTTACTAGAAAGTAGCATGGTTCTAGCCATATCCTCAAGATTTCTATTCTTTCTTTCAACTACCATTTTGTTGAGGGTCCTAGGGGTAGAGAAATTATGATATATACCATTTTCATCACATAATTCAGCAAACTTGGAATTTTCAAATTCAGTTCCATGATCAGACCTAATGGAGGCAAGTTGATTTCCTAATTGTTTCTGAGTTTTTCTAACAAATGCAGAAAACATGTCAAATGCTTCATCTTTGGAGGTTAGAAATAGAACCCAGGTAAATCTAGAATAATCATCAACTAGCATCATTACATATCTCTTTCCACCTCTGCTCATGGTTCTCATTGGACCACATAGATCTATATGGACCAGTTCCAACGACTTGGATGTACTTATNGTTCATTTTCTGAAAGAGTGGAAAAATCTACAATTTAAATATTGTTAACTCTTTTTCCCTGCAAAACAATCCTGTCAGTGGTAAGGTTAATCACAAAGCATTTGGTGGAGGTAAAAGCCACATGGTTACCTCTGTCACACAATTGTGACACACTTATTAGGCTATATTTCAAGTCATCTATCAGGTAGACATTCTCTATGGAATGAGAGTCTGTTTTGCCTACTTTACCAACCCTAATGATCTTACCTTTCTTTCCATTACCAAAGGAGACATTATCTTCTTTTAAATCCCCAAGTGAAAGGAACTGGTACTTGTTCCCAGTCATATGTTTTGAGCAGCCACTATCCATATACCATATTTGGCTCTTCCCTTTCGCTTAGACTTGCAAAAGGAAATCAGGGGTTAGTCTTAGGAACCCAAACTAGTTTGGGTCCCTTTCTATAAGCAAAAGGGTGAATCAATTCCTTCTTGCCCATCGAGGCAGCTTACTTTTCTCTTGAACAAATACTTTATTCTTTTGACTGGCCTTTACTTTTGCATTACATTCATTTTTGTAATGACCAGTCTTGCCACAGTGTGTGCATATTTTGTTTTTATAAAGTGTGAGATACTTTCTTTTAGGGTCCCATTTTGGTGCTTGAGTCCCATAGCCAAGTCCTCTCTTATTGCTGATGTGATACTCTTGCAACCAGGAGAGTGCATCAGAGGCCTTTGTTCCATTTGCAAGTTCAATCTAATTCATGTTTCACCGTTCCTATATCTTCTTTTATGACTTTAATTAGTTCATCCTTGTTATACAATTCATCCTTCATTTTTCCTAGGTTTTCTTCTAGAGTGAGATATGTGTGATCAGCTTTCTTCTTTCCAGTTTCTAGTTTCAATTTTAAATTTTTAGACCTTAGTTCTAGGACACTGTTATCAAGTTCAAGAACCTGGTTCTTTAACTCAGCATTTGTGTTATCACTCTCATTTGCCCTAGACTCTATACTTTTGCACTTTGCTTTTAGGATCACAC
Source organism: Nicotiana glauca (assembly GCA_026770625.1). Taxonomy (NCBI): domain Eukaryota; kingdom Viridiplantae; phylum Streptophyta; class Magnoliopsida; order Solanales; family Solanaceae; genus Nicotiana; species Nicotiana glauca. The sequence goes on along the minus strand of MU743680.1, from coordinate 14,382 downwards.
ATTTCTTAGACAGAACTTCTTTTTCATTGTTAATTATCTCAGATTCATCAATTAAGTCTAGTAATAGCTCAGCCAATTTTTCTTTATATAATAATTTAATCTTCTCTTTGAGATGAAGAATACTTACCTCTTATTCATCGTCTGATTCTCCAATGGCCATCATTGCTTGGTCTTCTTCAGCTTCATCCTCTGAGTCTTCATCTGAGGTTTCTCCCCAAGCAGCAACCATAACCTTTGTTGAACCTTTGTTTCTTTTTGGTTGAACCTGTTCCTTCGTTCAGCTCTTTCTTTCTTCCACTCAATTTCCCATTGAGAGCAGTTCTTGATCATATGATCAGTCTTACCACACTTGTAGCAACCCTCATTAGTTTATTTCTCAGGAGCTCTTGTCTTGTTGAAGGTTGTACCTCTTGAAGAACCCTTTCCTCTCATCAGTACTTTTTGAAATCTCTAGTGATCATAGCCACCTTTCCAGATCTTAACCTTCAGAAATTCTAAGGGCTAAGCTCCTATCCTTCTTGGGTATATCCATCTTCATGGTTTGCCTTCTCATTTTATAAGCATTAAGATTTCCAATCAGTGCATCTAGTCTAAGAGTAGCAATATTCTTAGATTCCTGAATGGCAGTGATTTTTCTTTCCCATGTGACTGGCAGAACCCTTGTCAGAATTTTCTTAACCTGGTCTTCTTCATGAATAACCTTTCCAAGAGACTTAAGTTCATTTGTCAATGTAGTGAACCTAGTATACATCTCTTGGATAGTTTCTCCTTCCTTCATAGTAAAATTCTTATATTGAGAATACTGCAGTGTTCCTCTTGATCTTTTCACTTGAGGTGTTCCTTCATGGGCCACTTGCAGAGTATCCCATATCTCCTTAGCACTTGTACAGCTTTGGATCCTACTGTACTCATCTGGACCTAGTCCACACACAAGCCATTTCTTGGCCTTAGCATTTTTTCCCCACTTCCTCATGTCTTTAGCAGTACAGTCAGCCCTTGTCTTTGGCACATCAACTCCTTCATCATTCTTCTTAGTGGTTGCTAGGGGACCATCAGTGACTATGTCCCAAAGTTCATAGTCTTCCCCTATGATGTGATCTCTCAACCTGTTCTTCCACCAAGAATAGTACTGACCATCGAAAAGTGGAGGCCTAGCAGTGGATTGCCCTTCCCAGTTCCCAGGTGGTGCACCCATGTTGATCTTCTCCTAAGGTGTTAGCCTCTTCAAGGATAACCTGCTCTGATACCAATTGATGTTCTAAACTTCAATACCACACAATAGGGGGGGTGATTTGTGTGGTACCCAATTTTCGCTCTAGAAGAACTTAGTTCTTCTAGGTGTACTTATTACTATTGTTTGCGGAATTAAAAGTCCATAAAATAAATAACATAGAGATTTTTACGTGGAAAAAACCTGTTTCAAAAGGTGAAAAAGCTACAACCTACTACTCAGAGGATTTTCCCAAACTTCCACTAAAATCACTGAGCCAAAACAGCATTTACAAAACTCTTGTAAACCTAAGGATTAAACTCTAATCCCAGTGTTGCGAACAGCCTCAACTGTTGCGACACCTTCAAGTTAACTCTAACTTGAATACACAAGGTACCTAATACAATTGCTTCTATGAAAGCTGGAAAGGTACAACTTTTAAACACTTACTACAATTGAACTAGAATAAAAGAAAGACACAAAGGAACTGGTTCTTCTATCTTGTTCAAGTCGCTTCAGGAATGCACACTTGAATCTCACATAAATTGCTTGCAAAATTGCCTCCCTCTTTTTATCACAATTTAGTTTAGCTTCTGCGTGCAATACCTATAAAAGATAACAATCACTGTTATTTAATGAGTTCGTAATCAGAGTTTGATTGAGACTCAATTGCTGATCTTCCATCGAAGTTGAGTCCTTGAACAATACAAACTCCAACCCTATCCTTGATCCGATTTGTGTTCTCTTCACATAAGGAGACTTCCTCTCCTTATCCAATATGCAACCTTTTCGATCAGTTCAGGAGGTATTGCTACTTGATCCTTGAGACTTATCTCCTTCACGTGCGTGTCATATGTATAGGTTGATAAATATTGTGTCTCGCATTATGGACCTGGTCCATGACTGAGTTCTTTTGTCATTCTTCAAAACTTCACCTGAACTAGGGCCAACAGCCCCTCATAGATATCAAGGATATGTCACGACCCCAAATCCACACCCGGTCGTGATGGCGCCTCTCGTGAAGGCAAGGCCAGCCGATACACTTCCAATTCACTTTAAGCAGTTAAAATAATAAACCAAGGTCTTTAATATAAATAAATACTAAACAAACGATATAAGTTGCGGAAAAAAAAATAAACCAACACAGCCCTATATCGGGGTGTCACCAGTCATGAGCATCTAAAACAATAATAAAAGTCTAGAGTCTAATCCACTACTACATAACTGAATCAAAAGAAAACTTAAATTAGAGGGAGAATGCACTGGGCTGCAAATCGCCAAGCAGCTACCTAGTAAACCTCTGAAGATCCGCTGGAACTATCAACCCTCAGGAGCAGGGCCTTGTCACGACCCGGATTTCCTACCCTGGGGAGTCGTGATGGCGCCTACTAATAGGATCTAGGCAAGCCAACTTAATGTACTTCTTTTAGCAATTATTGTCCATTTAATGAAAACAAAACATAATATGATGAAGCGGAAGTCTCGAGTATAATTAACTGAAAGAAATGTGGAAGTTTAACAAAATCCTCTACCCAGAACTGGTGTCACAATGCTCACGAACGTCTAGAGAATACTAAATACAAGGTTTGAACGAAACATAATACTATTTGTTTCGGTACAAAGATAACCAACTAAAAAAGGGATAGAGAAACTTCGGGCCTGCGAACGTTAGCAAGGCTACCTCGGGGTCTCTAGACTGAAGTCAGCTCCCGAATCCTCTACTGTTGTCCAAAAGTTGTTGCTCCGGCGCTGTGATTTATGCAAAAAGATGCACAGAGTGTAGCATTAGCATAGACGACCTCATGCGCTGGTAAGTGTCTAGCCTAACCGCGGCGAAGTAGCGAATAGGCTAGACCAAACTACTAGATAAACCTGTGCAGTTATGAAATATATTGCGGAAAATAAACAGGAAATACGCAGTTTATAAAAGGAGGGGGAAACATGTTGTGGGGAGGCAACAGTTTAATCAAGAAATCTAAACTTAAGGATAGAACAGCCAACAGAAACTAAAATCCGAAATAAGCACACTTAAGCTATAATTTGTTGCGGCGCACCCGATCTGATTACAAAATAATATTGTCGCGGCGTGCAACCCGATCCTCAATCATCACTGTTGCGGCGTGCAACCCGACCCATAAGTATATAGTGTTGTCGCAACGTGAAACCCGCACAATTATCAATGTTGCGGTGTGCAACCCAACCCATATATAATAACAATCCTCACCCAGTCAACAACCACAATTAAGGGGTAAGCGAGTAACAACTAGTGACAGAAATCCCGGCAAGGGAATATAACAATACAACTAAATCCCGGCAAGGGAGAGAAAAGTCAACAAAACCAATAACACACCCCGGTAAGGGAGTATCCATCATCTCTTTCTCTTTCTTACACTTCTCACTTATAATACACTTTCATTCGAGCCATCGCTCTAAATAGCCATTTCATATCATATACCGTCTCAATCGGTAACACAACTCGAACCAACGCTCCCCGAAGTTTAGTAATCATAATCTCTGTCTCATGCACTTTATAGTATATAGAACTCATCAAATAAGCATGGAAGAATCACAACAAACTCACGATAATCTTAATATAAGGACAAACGGTCATGCTAGACACTAGTGTATAGATACTCGTCACCATGCCTATATACCGTACTCGACAATTAACAATTAGCAGATACGACTCTACTCATATTCCCTCAAGCCAAAGTTAGACCAAACACTTACCTCAACTTTCACGGCTAGAATCAATCCACAACGACCGTTTTTCCTCTCGAATTCAGCTCCAACTCAATCAAATCTATGAAATAACGACTTTATAATATCAATAATAGCTAAATAAATCAAGCCCAATGCCTAAAAATAGATTCCCAACCTTTCTTCCAAAAATTCCAAAAATCGACCCCGGGCCTGCTTGGTCAAAACACGAGGTTCGAACCAATTTCATATCACCCATTCCCCCACGAGCCCAAATATACAATTTGTTTTCAAATTCGACCCCAAAACGAGGTCTAAATCAAAGAAAATTGAAAAGACCTAATTCTACCCATTTCCCCCAATTTCCACCCTAATCCATAGGATTTAAGTTTAGGTGGGGATTTAAGTTTATGAAGGAAATAAGTGGGGATTTAGTAACCTAAGTGGTCTTGAAGAATAGGGGCTTCAATGGACTCCTAGAGCTTGGGAAAGAACAGAGTTCTTGAGAAATTTGAATGAAACCGGTATGTTTTGATTCTGGAAACTTAAAAATATAACTGGGCATTTTTGTTCTATGCGTTCAGGACACGGTATCGCGTTCGTGATGGGAAACTGCGCAGTTCATCGCGTTCGTGATGGGGATGATGCGAACGCGACGAAGAAATCTGGGGGGTTCCAGAATTTGTTATACACGAACGCGTGAAGGACATGCGCACACAATGAGGAAGACTGAAAAGGTACGCGTTCGCGAGTTGTCGAGTGCGAACGCGAAGAGGAAAATTTCTGGGATCCAGAACTTGGCTTACGTGATTGCGATATAAGGGACGCGAACGCGAAGAAGAAGGGATTCAAAGCTATGCGAACGCGAGAGAACATTGCGAACGCGAAGAAGGAAGTTCCTGAGTAAAATCTGCAGAAAATCTGATATCTTCCTAAGTCCAAAACCACCCCAAACACCTCCGAAAACACTCCCGAGCCCTCGAGGCTCCTAACCAAACACACACACTAACTCAACAACATCCTACGAACTTAACCGTGCGATCAAATTGCCAAAATAACATCAAGAACGAGGAATCAAATCTCAAAATCATCACTTTTTCTTCAAACTTCATAAACTCTCATTTTTAGATATTTAGGTCCAAAACACGTCAAATGACATCCGATTTCATCCAAATTTCATAGGAAGCACTTAAACCACATATAAGACCTGTATCGGGCACCGGAACCAAAATACGGGCCCGATACCAGCACTTTCTAATCCATTTTCATTTCAAATTTCCATATAAATTTCAGAAAAACAATTTCTTTTTAAAATTCATTTCTCAGACTCGGGACCTTGAATTTCGATTCCGGGCATACACCCGAGTCCCATATTTTACTACGGACCCTCTCGTACCGTCCAAGCACGGGTCAGGATCCGGGTCCATTTTCCTAAAATGTTGATCAAAGTCACTTTAATCACATTAATATCAAAATTCATTATTTTTCACACAGAATTCAAATTTATGCTTTCCGGCTACGCGCTCGGACTGTGCATGCAAATTGAGGCGACTAAAAATGAGGTTTTCAAGGCCTCGGAAGCACAGAAAAAGGGAGAAAACTGGTGATGACCCTTTGGGTCGTCACATTCTCCACCTCTAAAACAACCGTTCGTCCTCGAACGGACAAAATAAAGAAGTACCTGAGTCGGGAAATAGATGAGGATAGCGGCTCCACATATCAAACTCGGACTCCCAGGTCGATGCCTCAGGAGGCTGACCTCTCCACTGAATACGTACAGAGGGAAAACTTTTGGATATCAACTGACGAACCTGCCGGTCAAGAATAGCTATCAGCTCCTCCTCATAAGATAAATCTTTGCCTAGCTGGACAGTGCTGAAATCTAACATGTGGGCTGGATCGTCGTGATACCTCCAAACATGGACACATGAAAAATTGGATGCACGGTTGACAAGCTAGGCAGCAAGGCAAGTTTGTAAGCCACCTCTCTTACACGATCGAGAATCTCAAATGAGCCAATGAACCTAGGGCTAAGCTTGACCTTCTTCCCAAATCTCATTACGCCCTTCATAGGCGACACACAGAGCAATACTTGCTCACCAACCATGAAAGCCACATCTCGAACCTTGTGGTCTGCATAACTCTTCTGCCTAGACTGAGCGGTATAAAGCTTATCTTGAATGATCTTGACCTTATCCAAGGCCTCCTGAACTACATCTGTACCCAATAACCGAGCCTCTCCCAGCTCAAACAATACAACTGGAGACCGACATCGCCTACCATACAACGCCTCGTATGGAGCCATCTGAATGCTGGACTGGTAGCTGTTATTGAGGCGAACTCTGCTAAAGGCAAAAACAAGTCTGACGAGCCACCAAAATCAATGACACGGGCTCGAAGCATAGGCAATGACTCTGCCACTCTGCATCAATACTGCACCAAGCCCAATACGGGAAGCATCACAATAGACTGTATAAGGCCCTGAACCTTTGGGGAAAACCAATACTGGTGTCGTAGTCAGAGCTGTCTTGAGCTTCCGAAAACTCGTCTCACACTCATCCGACCATCTAAATTGGGCACCCTTCTGGGTCAATCTGGTCATCGGGGCTGCAATAGATGAAAACCCCTCCACGAACCGTCGGTAGTAGCCTGCTAACCCCAGGAAACTCTGAATCTCTGTAGCTGATGCTGGTCGAGGTTAGTTCTTGACTACCTCAATCTTCTTCGGGTCCACCTGAATACCCTCTGCTGATACGACGTGACCTAGAAATGCAACCGAACTCAACCAGAACTCGCACTTCGAAAACTTAGCATATAACTGACTATCCTTCAGAGTATGAGAACCACACTGAGATGCTGCTCGTGCTCCTCCTGGCTGGAGGAGTACATTAGAATATCATCAATAAAGACTATCACGAACAAGTCCAAATAAGGCCTAAAAACTCGTTTCATCAACTCCATAAATGTTTCTAGGGCATTGGACAACCCAAATGACATGATCAACAACTCATAATGCCCATACCGAGTGCGGAATGCTGTCTTAGGGACATCAGAAGCCCTAATCCTCAGCTTATGGTAGCCATATCTCAAGTCTATCTTTGAAAACACCTTTACACCCTGAAGCTGGTCGAACAAATCATCAATCATCGGCATTGGATACTTGTTCTTAACCGTCACATTTTTCAATTGCCGGTAATCAATGCACATCCTCATCGAACTATCCTCTTTCTTCACAAATAACACTGGCGCACCCTAAGGAGAAACACTAGGTCTGATAAAACCCTTCTATAGAAAATCCTACAACTGGTCCTTTAACTCCTTCAGCTCTAGCGGGGCCATGCGATACGGCAGGATAGAAATGGGTTGCGTGCCCAGAGCCAGATCAATACAAAAATCAATATCCATGTCGGGTGGCATACCCGGTAGGTCTGAAGGGAAAACCTCAGGGAACTCCCGAACAATATGAACAGAATCAATAGAAGGGACCTCCGTGCTGGAATCACGAACATACGCTAGATAAGCTAAACACCCCTTCTCGACCATGCGTCGAGCCTTCACATATGAAATAACACTACGGGTTGTATGCCCTGGGGTCCCTTTCCACTCCAAATGAGGCAAATCGGTAAAGCCAGGGTCACGGTCTTGGCATGACAATCCAAGTTAGCATGATATGGGGACAACCAATCTATCCCTAATATAACGTCAAAATACACCATGTCTAAGAGCAATAAATCAACACGGGTCTCAAAACCTTCAAACACTACCACACAGGAATGATGCACTTGGTCGACCACTATAGAATCACCCACCGGTGTAGATACATAAATAGGAATACCTAAAGCATCACTAGGAATGACCAAGTATGGTGCAAAATAGGATGACACATATGAATACGTAGACCTAGGGTCAAATAGCACCGAAGCACCTCTATCACAGACCGGAACAGTACCTGTAATAACTGCATCTGAAGAATCAGCATCTGGCCTGGCTGGAAGAGCATAACACCGGGGCTGGGCCCCATCTCGCTGAACCATATCTCTAGGACGATCGGTTGCTGGCTGGCCTCTACCTCTGGCGGTCTGAGCTCCACCTCTATGATCTCTACCTCCACTTCTATAGCCTCTACCCCCGCCTCTAACTGGTTGGGCGGCCTGTGGATCACCTGCTACATGTATCAAAGGACGAGGACCCTGCTGCTATGACTGAGCACCCCTTAACCTCAGGCAAGCCCTCCTGATGTGATCACACTCACCACACTCATAGCACCTGCCTGAATGCTGTAGTTGAGAAGACTGAGACTGAACATGTCGACCTGAATGACTGCCTCGGAATCCCAGAAGTAGTAGTGCACTGATAGGCTGCTGATCAGAATAATGCGGCTGAGGACCACTACCGCTTGAAGTACCATTGTCACACCTTTTATTTCCTACTACACCTCGTAAGGGCGTATGTTTTTCCACTTAAAGGACAATCGAAATGGGATTCGTTAATTAAAATTCAGAGTCGCAACTTGAGAGATTTATGGTGTCCCAAGTCACCGGTTTAAAATCCCGAATCGAGGAAAAGAATGACTCTGTTTAACAGTCCGCGAACCAGAAATCCGGGTAAGGAATTCTGTTAACCCGGGAGAAGGTGTTAGGCATTCCCAGGTTCCGTGGTTCTAGCACGGTCGCTCAACTGTTGTAAATGACCTATTATCTTATTTTAGAACATGTTTTAGACTATGTGCAATTTTTAGCTTTTAACTGCTTTTATTATTTATTTTTTTTTAAGAGAATTGCAACGTCGTGAAAACACGTCTCGAACCACGTCACAAAAATGCACCCGTGATTTTTGACGCATTTCGACTTCGTTAGGATTTGGATTTGGGTCCCATAAATGTGCACCCGAATTTAAGAAGGTAAAATTATTAAATGATGCGCCTAAAAGCAACTACGCGTTTGCACTTTGCTAGGGCCATGGAATTTGCTAAATGACACGCCTCAAAATCTAAGGATCAATTCAATACTAATTAAAAATGAGGGCCATGCAATTATCATTTTTGTTCGGCACGGCATACCTCAATCCCAAATTTTAAAAAAAAAAAAGTTCAAGCTAAATTTTGGAGGGCCATAAACTATGTGATTGGATGGCACATCTCAAATTTGTTACAAGTAAAAGATTCAAATAAAAGTACGGATATTTATATTTAAAATTAATTTGAAGTTTAATACCACAATTACGTCACGGGAATCGTACCCGCGGCCATGATAATTTAATCAATGCTTAAATATGCTCCTAACGATCAAATTGCCAAAACAACCAATATTTCAATTCCAATTTCTAGTCATTTATTTGAACATCCAAACTAAAATTAGCAAAATCCACACAAATAAACCATTCATCTTCACGGAGAGTATTTCGTAAGTATTTCATCTTCACATTTGTTACGAATATCAGTACAATAAAGCAAGAGACCATCGAATTTAACTGTTGAGTTCACATATGCTTTCTAATATTTCCTCAGACTTTAAGATCAAACTACAAAATGACCCAACGAAAATGTAACAGAATACTCACATTTGCAGCACATGTCGAGTTTCAGCAGCTCGAGCTCGGCAAAAAAATGGACATCAATAACCATAGACTGGAATCAACGTACGACAACCTCCATGAAAACCGACGATAGTACCTCGACACACAACTGAAACAGCCTCCTTGGATAACGACCTCGAAGCTCACCAGAAAACTTAAATTAAACC
>MU743678.1:21804-49590 GCA_026770625.1 Nicotiana glauca | reverse complement strand
GGTTCAGTGTCATTCAGATTTGGCTTAGATTTGTTCTCAAATTGTTCCAATTCTCGGTTTATTTCCCTAAAAGCCTCTTCTTCATTATATTCCGGTTCTTGATTCATTATTTCATAGTTAGACAGCGTGTTTAAGTCTGGGCATGAAGTCCGCAAGCATGTTATGTTATTTAAAGCCGCATTATTATAACTGAAAGGAAAAGATGAAAGGGAAAAATAACAAAAATCAGAAAGAATAAAGAGAAAATGAACGATGAAATATTGATTTCATTTCTTGGAATTTGGAAAGATAACATGGTTTACATTCATGAATTCAAAAATAAGAAACTAAAAGAAACATCCGAGTTACACCCTGAAACAACTCAAGATGCAGAAAAGGTGACAGGGCTAATCTACCGGGACTCCCGCCTGATCGGGAATGGCGTGACCTTCCAATTTTGAAGTTTAGCGTCTGGTACCATGTAGAGCACCTCAGCGGTGCTAGTCCCTTCCTCTGACTCGACCATGTGGGTTTTATAAAGCATTTTCTTCATAGCTCCACAGATATCTTCTATTTCCTCAGCCGTGAAGACCTCATTGTCTTCTTCTTCGCCATACTTAAGTTTGACAAAGGTCTCATACAGACGTGGCAATGGCTGTGGCAGAACCCATCCTTCTTTCTTTCTTTCTTCGGCCCATTTCTCATAATCTGGGGTAGGGTGGAAGCCTATCCCGAAATACTTTTCTGCTGCGGGTAGCGTTACCAGCTCGGATATTCCTTGAAAAGCTTTTCCCAACCCTTTTCCTAGTTTGAAACCATGTTTAATCATCTTTGGCTACCATGATCGAAGCATTAGATAAGAAAGGCTGGGGGCATGGATGTCCTTCCTCATACTGATCAGCTACCACAATTTCAAAGGCTTGATAGACAATATGCTCACTTCCCTCCCTCGCCTCCAGGAATGGGATAGATGGGTCACGATATATGGACTTCTCACCTTCCCCGCGGACCACGATCTCCTGATCTTCATGCTCAAATTTCACCATCTGGTGGAGGGTAGAGGGCACAGCTCTTGCAGCATGAATCCAAGGCCTTCCCAGAAGAAAATTCTAAGATGTATCCATGTCTAACACCTGGAAAGTCACCTCGAAATCCACCGGGCCTATGGTCAGTATCAAATCAATTTCACCAATGGTATCTCTTTTAACACCATCGAAAGCTCTCACGCAAACGTTATTTGGACGAATCCTTCCCGTCTCTATCTCCATTCCTTGCAAAGTGGAGAGTGGGTAGATGTCGATCCCCGAGCCTCCGTCCACCATGACCCGCTTAACGTAGTAACCCTTACATTTGACAGTCAGGTGCAAGGCTTTATTGTGGGCAGCTCCTTCTGGATGTAAATCATTTTTTCTGAAGGAGAGTTGGTTGACGGCGAAGAATCTTTCTGCTATCCTTTCAAGTTGTTCAACTGAAGTCTCGATTGACACATATGCTTCGTTCAGATTTTTCATAAGGATCTTCTGATGTTCGACAGATTTGGTCACCAGTGACAACAGTGACACTTGCCTAGGACACTTCCTCAATTGGTCTACTATTTCATAATCTGGCATTTTCATTTTCTGAAAGAAAGCCTCTACTTATTCAGCGCTCACCGGCTTCTTAGATGGAAAGTGCTTTCATGTGGCGCTATTTACCTCTTGTATATTTGAATATTTTTCGACAGGGACTGTTCCTGGAAGTTCACCCAAAATTTCCTTGCCTTTGTATGTGACCACTGTTTGTTGGTAGTTCCATGGCACTGCAGAGGGGTCGGTCATTGGCTTCTGTTGTGCGCGTCCAATAACTACTGGCTCGTTCAGTCGAGATGGCTTAATTGTCCCCCGTACCATATAGACCCCTTTCGGCACATACATCTGCGTCCCCTTCTTTATTTCAAAATTCCCTGGAGTGCTCACAACTAGTGGTTTCTCTTAGCGACCTCGAGGAACATACAGAACCCCGTGTTTAGGAGGCACCGGCTCTACTTTTGTCTCAACTTTCCTCTCAGGCTCAATTTTGACAGTTTTATTCTTCTTCTCCCTTTTTCCTGCTTTGGGGCTACCCTGGGCTTCCTTTCGGTATCAGCAATAGCAATTATGGCTTTCAAAGTCGGATCAAATTCTCGGTCTTTACAAATCATACCGATTACCGGTCCATTGTTGTGAGCAGGCAAAGGATTATTGGTAACATTTGGGGCTTCTTCATCCCTCAACACTATTTTCCCTTGTTCGATCAAATCTTCCACAGCTTTTTTCAATGTCCAGCAGTTGTCAGTACTGTACCATTCAGCTCCTGAATGATAGGCATAATGGATACCTCATTGATAAGCTGGAGATTCTGGGTTCGGCCTATTTTGGGGGATAGGCTGTAATAAGTTCATCTGGACGAGCTTCGAGAACAAACTGGAGTAGGGTTCACCAATCGGGGTAAAATTTGGTTGTCTAGGTGATTCCCGAGGGCGGAAACTATTTTGTGGTGGTCGGGGGTTATATTGGTTTTGGTAAGGAGGCTGGTTTCTTTGGAATGGAGGTGGGTTTCGATTAGCTTGTGGTTGCGGTCGGCCAAAAGGTTGAGCATTCATTACCGCATAAGGTGGAGGAGCATAAGTCATATCTGTGCGAGGGTAGTAGTGCTGAGGGGATCTTTCAGAGAACACCGGTCTAGGGGCGCGGTACCTTTGTCCTCCCGATGTTGCCATCACTGTTTCTTCTTTCTTCTTTCCTTTGGCCATTCCTCCAAACCCGCCTTGGATGGCTTGGGAGGTTGCTCTTATGGCCGACTGGCTCAAGATTCTGCCCGTTTTTAGCCCATTTTCCACCATTTCTCCGATCTTTATTGCCTCTGTGAAAGGCTTACCCATAGCGGACATCATATTTTGAAAATAATCTGCTTCCTGGGCCTGCATAAAAACAGTGACCATCTCCACCTCATCCATTGGAGGCTTCACCCTTGACGCCTGTTCGCGCCACTTAATTGCATACTCGCTAAAACTTTCTGAAGGCTTTTTCTTTAGATTTGCCAGGGAGTTCCTGTCTGGCGCAATGTCTATATTGTACTGAAATTGTCAAAAAAAGTCTCAAGCCAGATCATCCCATATATGCCAACGTGAGACATCCTGATCCATATACCACTCTGAAGCGATACCAATCAAGCTTTCCCCGAAATATGCCATCAACAGTTCTTCTTTGCCACCGGCACCCCGTAACTGATTACAATACTTCTTCAGGTGACCAATGGGGTCGCCGTGCCCATCATACTTTTCAAATTTTGGTGTTTTGAACCCTGACGGCAAGTGTACATGTGGGAACATACATACGTCTGTATAGGAAACGCTCTTCTGCCCGCTCAAGCCTTGCATGTTTTTTAAGCTTTGCTCGAGACTTCTCATTCTCTTTGCCATCTCATCCTGCTCTGGGGCTTTAGGGGTCTTGTCCTGCCCCGGTGTAAGCTCATATGGTGGCTGAGAGTATGTGTATTGAGGATAATGAGGAGGGTCAGCCTGAAAGATGGGATTTTGGAATGTGAAGACCGAGGGGTCAAAAGCATGCTTCGGCAATGATGGTTGGGTTGTTGCAGAGGATGGTGGAGCTGTGAAGATGTTGGGAGCAATCCCAGACGGGAACACTTGGGGGTGAGCCTCAGAGGGTGTTCCGAAGAAGTTTGCAGTCATAGTGGGTCGCCCCAGAGGAATATTTGGGCGGCTGATAGGGACAGTGGTAACCCCTCCAGATCTAGGGAATAACTCCGGGAATCCGAGGATAGTGTCTGGAGGTTCCTTTCCGTTATTCCAAGCATCCCACATTTCCATCAATCACAGACGCAACATCCGATTTTCTTCAGCTGTAGGGGATTCAGAGGTCGGGACCCCAGATATTGGGTTGTCTTCGGGTATGGGGATTGCAGGCAGAGTCATTTCAGATGACATTTATGTATTTCCTTTAGATCTGGTGAAGTGTCGATGCGAGGCCAGCTTACCACAAACCAACCATTGTTTCTAAAAAGCTCAGCTGGGAAGACAGCAACAACGGTTAGTATGAAACAAATAACAGATAGGTAACCGAACATTGGAGTGTGATGCACCTACACAATTAAATGAATATCTACGTGTTTGCTTCGGTTGCATGCGTCATCCCGGCTTTTCCTCTTATTCCTTTTCTCTTTTCTTTCTCTTTTTGTTTTGTTTTCTCTCATTTTCTTTTCCTTCTTTTCCATTATTTGCTTTTTCTTTTCTTTGGCCATGGTTTTTTTTTATGCCTTATTTTCTTCCTTTGTGTCTCTTTTTATAGTTTTCCCTTATTTATTTCCCTTGTTACGGTCGAATCCTATGTATATTGCCTATGTATCATGACCCCGCATGAATCAGACCAACTGTAGTTCATGAAAATAAATGCAAAAATAGAAGCAACAATGTTTTTTGGAACTTTCAATTTTACTGATAGCAAATACTTCGATTACAAGGACTCAAGACTGACGCATTAAGACAACTAACAGACTTTAAATAACAAGAAGAGCTACAAACTCCACCATCAACTATGCTATGAAAATACAAATTGACTCGAAAAATAAATACAGACTCAGACAACTGACAGACTCTAATAAAAGTAAATACAGACTCAAATGACAATCATGAATACATTAAAGCTCCTGGTGCCCGTGGGACATCGTTCGGTCTCGCCGCGGGCCTATATGCAAATTCTCCTTGAAGTCTGTCCAGGTCCCTCATTATCTGCTTCACAAATATCATCACCGATGCAAAGAAGGTGGTGCGAGTCATGTTCTCGCACATTTGGCATTTCCTGGTAATGTAGTGAGCAATATCCAGGATTCTCTCTCTGATTATGCCCTTTTCCTGAAGCAACCGCCCTATCTGTTGGGCCCTGGCCTCCGAAGTCTGCTGATTTTTTTCCTGGAGTTGTTGCAAGTCCATTTCTAGTTGTGCCAATGTTGTGTAGCAATGCTCTCTTTTAACCTTGAATTCCTTTGCCTGTTTGATCATTTTATTCTTTGTGGCGATGACCTTTGCCCTTAATCTTGTGACCTCATTATCGTATTCTTCTTTCAACTGTTTAACTATGTAAGCTCGCTCTTTCGCATTTCTAGCCAATTGTTTTTGAACCCCGGCTAATTCTCTTTCTACTTTGTTGAGGTCAAAACTGTAGTCATTCACTTTTTGCCTTAGGTTTTCTATAAGCTTTGCATCTTTGGCACTCCTAACAGGATTTTCAGCCGCTATTTTCATCTTTTGGATTTGGGCTCGTAAGGCTTCATTCTCTTTGGCCAATTTCTTTTTCTCACCCTCGTCAGTCGTGGCTTGCACAGTGTTTTCAAACGTAAGGTCTTGGACCCGCTTTTCCAATTCTCCTATTTTGGCTCTGTATTTTTTCTCTTTGGCTAACCAGGACCATTATTCTTGCGATGACTCGGCAAACTCCTGGATGTGAGGTCTTTTAGCTGGCCTCTCGTGCTCATATTCTCTACTATACCAAGCAAGGTATCCTGGCGACATTTTGCCTTTGGCCCGATCCTGCACGCAAGTATCCGCTTTTAGGTATTGATATTCGTTCCAGATCTGGCGGACTCTTCCTTTAGGAAACTGTCCGTAAGGGCTAATCTAAACTACCTGAGCACTAAGATCGCCGTCTTTTGGCACTATTTGGCACCTCTCGAGTTGCCTTAACACCCGATAGGGGCATAAGGCTGAATGCTTCTAAGACCCATCAAGAGGAAATGCGGCTTTGATGCTGGCATATATATGATTTCGTCAATGGGCAACCATCCAAATGTCCACTGTATTTGACTAGCAGTAAGGGATTGAAAGTATGTTGTCCAGCCCGTGAATCCTTCGGGAAAATTGACCCCTTTAATCCTCGTATAAAACTCTTCTATGCATGTTTTCTCTGGAGATCCATAGCTCAAGAACTGAGGACGATGGCACAGGTGCTCAATCATCCACATTTGCAGCAGTAGATTGCACCCCTCGAAGAAGTCTCCCCCGGCTTTGCAGGCTGTAAGAGCGCGGAAGATTTCGGCTAATATCATAGGCGCAAGAGTGCTTTTGGCTTGAGTCATTAGAGTGCTGACGACCTCGGCTATCCTTATGTCAATGTTTCCGTCTTTCCTTGGAAATACCACAAGCCCCAGAAAAACTACCATGAAAGAGAAACGTCTATGCTCCTCCCATTTTTGTCGGTTTCCTTTGCTACATATCTTGCTTTCCGGGTTGTTGAATCCTCCTACGTGGCCATATATGTGGTATATGAAGTGTGGGGTGCAAAAGATGTTTGCCAAATCCGTGTTGTGAACCATCCTGATTATCTTTAGAGAGTCTAAGAATCTGTGTATAGCTACGGTTCTCGGGGCAACCAAGTACTTGTGCCTTAAAGGAGCCTTGGCACTTCCGATGTACCCAGCTATTTCCTCTAGGGTCGGAATGAGCTCAAAGTCTGAGAAATGGAACACATTGTGTGCCGGGTCCCAACATGTGACCAAAGCTCTGATGATGTCTCCCCGAGGCGCAATCTCCAATAAACCGGTAAGCCCTTTCAAATATTTGTTGACCTCGCTCTGTCCTTCTTTTCCTAGATCGTTCCACCATAGACGCAACTCCAAAGGGATTACATTCATGATTGAGAAAGGTTCATTTTGAATCGTGCTCATCCTGCACATTTATTAAGGTGATTTAATCACTTATTTTGACCCTAAAAAAATGACACTATTTGTTAAGATTTCTAATTTAAAACAAGCGGCCGATTTTGCGGATACGGCCTTTCAGCACTTCCAAAAGGAAAATTTTAAGGTTGTGCCCGCAAACCGTTTTAAAAACAACTCAGGGTGGCTGTTCTTGCAAAATAGCCTTCCGGCGCCCCTTTAGGGACATTCGGCTTGTTTTAGACAAGAATAGCCTCACCCGACTTATTTATGGCAAAAATTAAAATTTTGACATTTTTGAGTATTTTTGAAAAAGGGAGATTGGACCCGGTGAGGGTTGCCTACGTATCTCACATCCGGTGAGAATCAAACCAGCGTAGTTCGGGCAGACTTGCCAAAATCAAAACTATTTCGACCAACAATTGTCTTTCTGTTTTTCAAATATTTTCTCTTTTTTTCATTTTTTGCAAAAATCCGGCAGTATTTCGGTACTATTTGGTATTGGGTCCTTTTCAAACAAATGATTTCCCTCACTTAGTCCTAATACTGCTATTTTTCACAATTTTTCACTCATTATATACAAGCCGGTCAACATGCACAGCCGAGCAAATAAATGCGCAAGTAGCACGTAAGATGCATCAAGATGGTCAATTTATTTCGGGTCACCTGTCCTAGACGGACCCAACCCCTGCGTTGAGTCCCCTAAGTCAAATGCACATGATGCAAACAAACGTCCTATTAGGGATATAGCATGTGGTCGAGTTATTCTAGGTTCAAAACCTGGGTATAGGTTCTAGACTATGTACCCAAGCGAACAACTCGAGTCGAGGAGGGGGCTACGTACTGGGGACCCGCGAGATCGTACGGCTTAGTAACTTGTTCGGACTCTTTCTTATTTCAAGGTATGACATTAACAGAATAGGGAGTCTCAACCAGTAAGCACATCCCCGGAGGTGAGAAGAGAAGGGTTTCGACACAGTTTTATATATACAATTCAGATAATATACAAAGCGGTAAAGTACTTAGCACATTTAGCATGAAACATGTAGGAAATCAGATAAAGCAAAATATAATAATTATACTAAGCTCGAATTCTTGAACCCTGAATCGAAATTCTGGGTTCGTGTCCCCAGCAGAGTCGTCAGAGCTGTCACATCTCCTTTTTTTACACACCTACCTCGAAGGATAATGTATAAGGGAGTTTTTCCATTTAAAGTAACATTATTTGAATTGGGATTATTTATTTATTTTTAGAGTTGCCACTTGGGAAAGGATTGACTTCTGGGTGTACCAAGTCACCGATTTAACTTAAATCCCAAATCGAGGAAAATTTCGACTTCCCAATTGGAGTCTGCGAACCAAAAATTCTGAATAAGGAATTATGTTTACCGAGGGAAGGTGTTAGGCACCCTCGGATCCCGTGGTTCTAGCACGGTCGCTTAAATTATTATAATTGGCTAAAAATCTGATTTTAATACATGTTTTAACTTATGTGCTTTTTTAACTTTAAACCGTTTTTATTATTAGTTTTTTTAAAAAGAATTGCAACGTCATGAAAACGCGTCTCGAACCATGTCACATAAATGCACCCGCGGTTTTCGACACATTCCGACTTCGTTGGGATTTGGATTTGGGTCACATAAATGTGCACCCGAGTTTAGGAAAGTAATGTTATTAAAACACGCGCCTAAAGAGACTAACACGTCATTATCTTTGGGGAAGGCCGTAAAATTCGCTAAACGGCCCATCCCGAAGTCTAGATATTTTAGTATAACAATTATTGAGGGCCCCGCAATTTATTTGTTTAGCGAGGCTCATCTCATTTATTGTTTTAAAGGGTAATCATAAAGCGAACTACAATTTTTTACTTAATCTTGTCTCTAATAATAAAAGAAAAAGTCTTAATTGATTAACATTGTTTAAGAGCTACTATATTTAGGGCCTATGAGTTCATTTTGTTCAGCCAGCTTGGGCTTTGAACATAGTCCGCTTAAAACTAAAATCCAAGTATGCACAAGGCAGGCCAACCATAAGCTGGGGCCAAGGTCCAAGTGGACATATGACCAGGCCAAGATCTGGGCCGTCTATGAAGGCACTGAGGCCCAAACTGCCCTAAAACGGACTGTCCATCCCTGATCGTTAACCAGACCCAACCTCAATTCAAATTGGACAAATAATCACTGAAATCTTTTCAAGTTATTCAAGGTGCTACTCAAATTAATGAAACACTGATCACTCAAATTTCAACTTAATACTCAGATTATTTTACTTATTTAACTACTGGTGAATTCTCAGATACCACTAGGTGAGAAACAAACTGAAATCAAATATTGTACTATACAAAACGGACTACTTATCTTTGAATTAACTCAACTAGCATTAGTAAATCAGCGTTCAAGTGGTTTGTGATCTCAAAGCTGAGCTATTGTAATTATTAATGAGAAGACACAACTCATCTCAACTCATCTTTTCAACTATTAGCTCACATAAGACTTGAAGTGATTTCCTGTTCCAACTAGTATTCTGGTTTCAAATATTGAACTACACAACTAAACAAGATTAGATGAACATTCTCCAGTTTTAACAGTCCGTCAGTCTATTACAAATACAAACGGTTCTAACCAGCAGAAGCAGTCCTAAGTTGTATAATTCCTACTTCAACATAATTCAAACAAACCAAAACTGAACAATTTCACATTATTGGACTGAATATCGCTACAAGCATTCACATGAAGATAAGTATGAAATTCTACTTCATTTCGCTCCAATCTGAGGTTACATCAATGAATTCAAATGTGTACCTGGAAAATGAAATAGGAGAAGAAGAATGTGAGATCAGTAGTAGCTAGCAGGTGATCACATGCAGTCCAGGAAGAGTTCAAGGCTCAGAAATGTTTTAAAATCATGCAAAATCAACACGCCAAACCAAAACACAGTAGAACCGGCTCAAACGAACTCCAAATGAACCCAAAATGAACCCAGCACCATTTAAAACCTTCAGTGACCCCAAAGTTTCACCAAAACCAGTTCAAGTTGACCAAAATACTCGAAATCAAACCAGTACACTTTCAGAGAAATTTCAGCAGGCAAGTATTGGATTAAGAGATCAGCATCACTAACCAAAGTTGAAATTAACCTATAGATTCCTAATGAAATAGTATTTTTTGGATTTTTGAAGAATTTTCTGTTTTTTGTATTTTTTCTATTGAGATGAACTAAGATCTAAGGTGTTTTCAATTTGAATTCAAACTACAGATCTGAAAATTGTAGGGGCTATTTTTGGAGGAAATTTTGAGCTCCAAAAATTTGTCAATGAAGGCATTGGGGCTGCCTTTTATAGGCAAGAAATGGGGCAGAATGTTCTGGAAGGTTTTACTCATTTTTTCCCCTTTTTATTTTCAGAAATTGGACCTTAATCCCTAATTTTATGGCTTGTTTCCCAAGTTACTGCATTAAAAATGCAGAAACTTACACTAAGGCCCCCTTCTAGAAGGCCCTAGAGTGTTCTTCTACCTATGGAATACCTATACTACCCTTATTTGGGTTCTAAAATTACTAGCTCTTAACAAACCAGCCCTTTTAGATGCCTAAACTACCCTTACTTGCCCCCTGAAATTACTAAACCAAACAACCCCTTTACTTGAGTTAAAAACTAACTATAGTTAATCCTAGTGAATCTAAATCAGCTATAACCAATCAACAAGCCTAATCAATTTGAAAATGAACAAGAATGATCAAAACTAAACTAATTAAACTAACAAATTATTAATTCAATCAAACAAAATCAAATAATACCCAAAACATATTTGAAACTAAAATCTAACAGGAAACCAAATCAAATTGCAAAACTAATACTCATGTGTTTAAACCAAATAATACATTACTTATCAGAATTGCCAAACACCTAACTGAATCAAAATAAAATCTAACTAAACTACAATTCGAATCTATTAGAACAAAATATCAAAATTACTGAAATTCAGAAACAAATTAACAATTAAATTGGAACAGAACGAAATACACTAATATCAAAGTTACTGAAATTTAACAATCAAAAACAAAACAAAAAAAATCAAAATTAAACTAACATGAAAAAATTACTGAAATTCAAGTCAAACAATTACACTGGATGAACACAGACACATATATATAAAAAAAGAAAGAAGGAAATTGAAAAACTCACTGTCTTTTTTTTTTTTGGTTTTAATGTATGAACTTGAAATTGGCCCCAAATTTAGGGCCATTAGACACTGGTAATCATCAGAGCTTGAACTTAGATCCGGAATTTGAGAAGGTCTGAGCGCCTTTGACAGAAACTAATGCCACGCTAGGCATGAAGCAGGCATGAGGATTATTGAGTGTGGTTTTGAAGTGATTTGGAGGTATTAGGGTTTAGGCCAGGATTTCGATTTGAAATTCGAGGGATGTGATGGTGATTTGAGAGAAACTGGTCATAGATATGGAAAGGGAAGGAGGAGTTGGTTCAGGGGTGTATTTTTTGCGGTGAACGGAGCATCGCCGCCGGAACGGCGGAGACGGTGTCAATACTTTTGAAGATTCGAATAGTTGGTGAGGGGATTGAAGAGAAATATTGTGGGGGTTGGAAAGAGGAGAGGAAGGGGAATTAATGGTGTAAATTTTGGGGTATTTGGTGGCTGGATGCTGGCAGAGACGATTTCCGGCCGGCGGCGACGGCGGAAGGCGGCGACGACATGGTACGAGGAAGAAGAGACATGTTTTAGGGTTTTAAAATTTTTAGGACAGTTTTATTCAATATGGAGATTGAGCTTGGGTCGTTAGATCATGGAGATGGATGTTCTAGATTACTTGACGCCAAAACGGCGTCGTTTTGATAACTTGGGGACTGGACCGGGCGAAATTGGTCTGGGCTGAAGCAAATTGGAGTGGGGTCGTTTGGGCTTAAACCAAATTTGGCCCAATTCAAACTAGCCTAATTCCCTTTTATTAATTCATTCTTTCATTTGTTTTCCCTTTATTTATTTATTTATTATTATTATTTGAATTTTCTGATTTTATTTAATATGTAAAATAAAAGACCCAAATTAAATCTAAGATCATACTAATTAACTGATTCCTAATTCAAAAATGTAAATTGTAAAATTTAAAATTGTGAAAAGACTATTTTTGTTATTTTTCTCTTGTTTTAGTAATATTAATTGACTAAAATATAAAATCGAATTCTAAATGCAAATGTACTATTTTTGTACTTTTTTATGAATTATAGCAACTAAAATGCACACAAAAATGCAAACAGGATACAAAATCATGAAATTAATTCCTAAAAATTTCAAATAATAAAAGAAAAATTCTAATTCTAATGAATTTATAAGAGTAATTTAAATGTGGCAAAAATCACGTGCTCACACCCGTTAAAAAATATACAATTGCATATGTTCAGGAATATCGTGGTGTGGACATTTTCTTAACATTTCTTTTAACCTTTCCCAAGCTTGATAAACTGACTTTGTGTCAGTCTGCAAGAAATTAGATATGTCTTGTCTTAACTTTGTGGTTTTAGCAGGGGAAAAGTATTTATTTAAAAATTTCTGAGTCATTTGGTCCCATGTGGTAATTGATCCTTGAGGCAAACTTCGCAACCAAGTCTTAGCATCTCCTTTTAAAGAAAAGGGAAATATCCTTAACTTGATTGCTTCAGGGGATACTCCATTATACTTAGCAGTTTTAACTAGTTCTAGAAAATCAATTAGATGACTATGTGGATCTCCACTTGAATTTCCAGTAAAGATACAAGATTGTTTGATTGTTTGAATCAAACCAGTCCTGATTTCAAAGTTGTTGGCTGCCACTGGGGGCTTCCTGACACTAGATTCATAGTTGAAATGGTCTGGTCTAGCATAATCCCTTAGGATTCAGTTTGCTGGCCTTGGCGCCACTTCATCAAATTGATCCTCTATTTGGATTGGTGGTGGTTCTTCGCGTGGGTTGATATTTTCTACTTCTTGATTCTCCATTCCTTCACAAGCTATTATTTGAGAAGACATTTGTCCTTTCCTGCGCGATCGAAGAGATCTTTCAATTTCATAATTGTAACTTGCCAACTCTTTTGTAGAAGAGTGGGTCATAAACTATTTGAAATTCAGAAAGTAAAGAAAATTAGCTCCTAAAAAAAATAATAACAACAACAACAACAACAACAACAACAATAATAATAACAATAATAATAATAATAATAATAATAATAATAAAAGATTGCAAAGAGAAAAAAAACAGGCGTTAAAGGGGGAAAAATAATAGTATAATAATTTTATTATTTATAGATATAGTAATATTATTCCGCACTTGAAATAAAATAGATATATAAAAATGACGCAACAAGTAAACTGTGACAAGAAAATATAATATTGATTCAAAGTATTAGTATTAATATTCGTAATAGTATCTAAAATCATAACGATAATATATAAAAGGGTAATTAATAGTGTGTGTGTGAAAGTATTGATTATAGTCTATTTATTTTTGGTTACTAAAGTACTGATAATAGTTTAATTGTAATAGATATACTAAGGGATTTAATAAAAATAGTTGGTAGCAGTTATAATGAGAAGGAAAAATATTATAATAAATTCTCAAATTAGTAATAAAATATTTAATCTGAAGTAGATGTATGCCAATCCCCGGCAACGGCGCCAAAAATTTGACGAGGCCAATGGGTATAAGATTTGTGCTGCTCTTGCTCTGTCAAATTCTAGTATAGTTTATGATATCGTCCCACAGAGATTGGAGAATCTAGCTACAAACTTATAATATTCTTACTACTATTTGAGAGAACCAAATTGATGAAGTTTTGTTTGTTGAAAATTTAAATTGCTTAAGTTGAAACAAAATAACTTTCGGAAGATTTATATTTAAAAAGAGTTGGGAATCATTGAATTCACTCGATAGCGTGATAATAATAAAATCTTAGCTTCTATATGTATTTCTCTTAGGGATAATTGTTTATTGCTAATACAATTATATTTGCTTATTAAGAAATAATCAATTAATAACACTCTGTGAGGTTATGTAAATCAATTGATATATGACTCGTGACGATTAAACTAAAATAATTTTCTTGCTTGAATTGTGCTAAAAGATAGCAAAAACCTCTTGCGATTACTTTTTACTAAAAATCAATAATCTTACCAACTACAACTCCTCTGTGAGAATTAGAATGGAAGTAAGCAAGATTAAAGACTTGGAATGATAGCTTAAAAAGAATTACTCTCACTCTATTATTTTACCCAATAGTTATCGTATAGTAATTTTGCTTCGTGAGAATTACAAAATTGACATACAACTAACTTTGGAGAATAAATAGATAGAAGTGATAATAATTAATTAAAACTAATATTCCAGCACAATATAGAAATATAACTAGAAAGTTTCAGGTCAAGCATGTAATAAAATTAAGATTAATATTATAACAATATCGAGCTTCATCAACTATCCCAATGAAAGAGATTACTCCATTATGGAGTATTTAAATCTCACAAAGAAAGGAATTCTTAAAATACTATCAATACTCTTAGAAAATCCAAAAGGCTACAAGATAAAGTGAAATATATAAAGAGAGAAGCAAAGACCAAAACTAGAGAAAAGTTATTAATTAGGTACGTATCATCTTCCTCCCCTTCAACACAAATATGACATCTTTTTTATAGAAGTCAAAACTCATAAGGTGCCACGATGCCTCGTGATTCTTTTGCCATGATGTGTCGTGCTTCTATTGCCATGATGCCTCGTGTTCTCTTTTTATTCCTTTATTTTCTTTATCATGATATTGTTATTTTCTACAAAATACTATTAGAAAATATATATAATTGGCACACACACACACACACACACACACATATATATATATATATATATATATATGTTACGACCCGGATTTCCCACCATCGGGAGTTGTGATGGCGCCTACTGTTGGAGTAGGCAAGCCAAACACTTACATCTTTAAAAAAAAAACACAACAGTAATAACAATAATAAATCTTTAAATGAAAGCGGAAGTCTTTTATAACATAAGTAAATGAAAACCCAAAATGCGAAAGTTTAATATTTTATTACCCAAGACTGGAGTCGCTATCTCACGAACCTCTAAAGAGTGCTACAACCAAGTCCAAATAAAAAGAATACATAATGTCTGTCTCGGTACAATGAAAACAAACAGAAATATAGAAGGGACTTCGGCCTGCGAACGCCAGCTAGGCTACCTCGTGAGTCCCTGGACTGAAGACAGCTCCCGAGCAATCCTACTGCTGCTGTCCAAAAGCTGCTCCTGGATCTGTGCAAAAAGATGCACAGAGTGTAGCATCAGCACAACCGACCCCATGTGTTGGTAAGTGCCTGGCCTAACCCTGGCGAAGTAGTGATGAGGCTAAACAGGACTATCAAATCAACATGTACAGTTCTCTCTCTCTCTCTCTCTCTCTCTCTCTCTCTCTATATATAT
Organism: Nicotiana glauca; assembly: GCA_026770625.1. Lineage (NCBI taxonomy): Eukaryota > Viridiplantae > Streptophyta > Magnoliopsida > Solanales > Solanaceae > Nicotiana > Nicotiana glauca. The sequence continues at coordinate 34,452 of MU743678.1, read as the reverse complement.
ATATATATATATATATATATATATATATATATATATATATATATATGTGTGTGTGTGTGTGTGTGTGTGTGTGTGTGTGTGTGTGTATGTGCAATAAAAGGAAAGAATACCAAAACTAAATAGTTAAGAGGGAGGGAAACATGCTATGGGGTGTACAATCCGGATATAAAAGTCATCAACTTAAATAAGAACCAGGGCACAATAATAATTAACAGAGACAAGGATTCCAACAGTTGCACGGCATCAACCTTCGTGCTTTTACTCTCATCCTCACCCAAGGCAATCAAATAAAATGCACGGCATCACCCTTCGTGCTTTTCCTCACATACGGAATGACCCTTCGTGCAATATAATCAACAATGGCACGGAATGACCCTTCGTGCATAATATAATCAATAATGGCACGGAATGTCCCTTCGTGCTTAATATAATCAAAAATGGCACGGAATGACCCTTCGTGCATAATAAAATCAACAATGGCACGGAATGACCCTTCGTGCATAATCACTCTTCTTCACCCAAACAACAACCACAACCAAACGGGCGAGGGAAATAAATAAAAACAAGAAATGTCCCGACAAGGGAAGAACACAATTAAACATCCAAATCCCGGCAAGGGAGCAATAACAACAACTTACACATCCCGGCAAGGGAGATGATCACATCTCTTTCCAATTCTTTTATTTCTTACTTGATAGTATTTTATCGTTTGAGCCAACGCTCCCAAGAATTCACAATTCATATTTAATCCTCAACTTTTCACATTATGCAGCAAAATCATTAATTAGCTTGGAAGGGTCCCAAAGTATACCAAAACAAGTATCAACAAAGACCCACGGTCATGCTAGACACCGGTGTATAGATACTCGTCACCATGCCTATACATCGTACTCGATCATTTAGCAATTTACAATTAATAATACTCTAATCCTATTCCCTCAAGCCAAAGTTAGATCAAACAATTACCTCGGTCCAAAGAATGGCAATCAACTCTCCAATACCGCCTTTCTTCTAAAATCCGACTACGAAACAATGGTATCTAGGTATAATTAATTCAATGATATCAATTAGGGCTCAACAACATAATCCCATAGCCTAGAGATGAGTTCCCTAGCATTCTTCCAAAAATTCCAAAATTCGACACCGGGCCCACATGGTCCAAACACGAGGCTCGGACCAAAACCAATCACCCGTAACCCCACGAGTTCAAATATATAGTTTGTTTCAAGATTCGACCCCAAATTGAGGTTGAATCACCCAAAATTCCCAAAACCCTAACTCTACCCAAAACCCTTAATTTCTACTTTGAATTCATGATTTAGGGCTAGAAAATTAGTGATTAGATGAAGAAATTAAGAGAGAATGAGGTTAAGAACACTTACCTAGCAAGCTATGGAGGAGAAGGAGCTTGAAATTCGTCTATAGGATGTTGGAGTGAAGAGCTCGTGTGAAAAAAATGGCTAAATCCCGAGCTACTGTTCTGTTTTAAACTTAAAAATTCGTTGGGTAAAAATGCCCTTCGCGTTCGCGGGAAAGGGGCCGCGTTCGCGAAGGGTAAACTGGGCAATACATCGCGAAAGCGTAGAAGAAAATGCTGGGGATCCAGAACTTGGCCTACGCGAACGCGTGGACCCTAACGCGAATGCGAGGAAGGGGTATGCAACACTGCGCGTTCGCAAGGCTATATACGCGAACGCGAAGAGTAAAAAGAGGTTGAATCCTCAGAGTCAAATGACTCTACGCGAACGTGAGGCAAGGGGTGCGAACGCGATGGAGGAACCAGGGAAAGGTACGCGAACGTGAGACTAAGGTCGCGGACGCGAAGAAGGAATCACTGGGCAAAAATTGCAGAAAAATCTGCTACCAACCTAAGTGTAAAACTACCCTGAACACCTCCGAAAACACTCCCAAGCCCTCGGAGCTCCTAACCAATCACACACACTAACCCAATAATATCCTACGAACTTACTCGAGCGATTAAATCGCCAAAACAACATCAAAATCATTGAATCAAGCCTCAAAACTCATGATTTTTCTTCTAAACTTCATAAACTTTCAAACTTGGAACTCATAGTCCGAAACACGTCAAACAACGTCCGATTTCGACCAAACTTCACAAAAAATGCTTAAACAATATATAAGACTTGTACCGGGTGTCGGAACCAAAATACGAGCCCGATACCATAGTCTTTTAATCAATTTTTATTTCCATTTTTCGTAATAATTTCATAAAAATAATTTAACAGAAAAATTCTTTTACTCGGGTTCTAGACCTCGGATTTCGTCTTCGGACACATGTCCGAGTCCCATATTTTTTACGAACCCTCCGGAACCGTCAAATTACGGATCCGGGTCCGTTTACCAAAAATATTGACCGAAGTCAACTTTAAACATATTAATATCAAAATTCTTCAAATTTTCCACAGATTTCACATATTTCAACATAAAAGTTTTCCGGCTACGCGCTCGGACTGCGTACACAAATCGAGGCAACTAAAAGTGAGGTTTTAAAGGCCTTGAAAGCGCGGAATAAGGGAGAAATCTGGTGATGACCCTTTGGGTCGTCACAATATATTATTTAAAATGATTTATTTTTAAGTATATAATATATGAATATTTTATAGTCATCAGAGTGAGTGAATTCTTTCTAGCTTGAGTTCCTAATTATTCTTAAATTTTATTGTGTATTGAACTACTCTCTTTTGTTGTGTGAGATAACTTGATTCATGAAGGAAAAGTAGTTTCATTGACCTCTATGTTAGAGTAAGTGAGTGAGTTGTGAATAATGTGTGGTACTTGATGTTAAACTCTTGTGCTTAGTCTATTTTAAATATTATAGGTGTGATGAGTTAGGAAAATTATTTAAAAAGGTCGTGTCTATATAAAGTGTAGTTTGATTACTCGAGGACGAGTAGTGGTTTAAGTGTGGGATGTTGATGGTAGGCTATAATCTCGTATTTTAATCGCTTATTAAACTCTAATTTACTATATTTTAATTGAGTTTGAGCTTTAATCGCTAGTGTTTTGCACTAATTGCATATTGTATGCCTTGTAGAAGTGATTCCGAGCTACATAGATGTTATGAAATGAATTCGAGCTATTTGGAGCTTTGAAGTCTGAGTAAAATCCCAAAGGATTAAGTTAGGATCGCGTTCAGGGGTCAAGAACCACGTCTGAACTTCAAAAATCAAGCAAACGGAGATAAAGCGCGTCGCGGCTGCCTATTTTGCTATTGCCCCGGAATTGCAAGGTTCCTGATAAATTCCACTACCACCCCGCATGGCGCGTCTCCCCATGCGGCGCGCCTGTGTATTTTTTACAGTGTATTTTTCCTAATTCGCACAAGAAAAGGTGATTTTATTTGGGCCCGACCCTACTTCGTATAAATATACGTATAAACATTTTTAGAGCGACTTTTGACCAAGGGAGAGCATAGAGCCACCGTGGAAGCCGGGTTTCATCTTTCTTCCATCAAACTTAGTAATTTTTATGTTTTCTTGTATGATTTGTTGTTTGGGTACCATGTCTATGTGGAGCTAAACTTCACGTTTTAGGGTTGAGGTTCTTTCATGACTATTGTTATTCGAATATTGATTTTGATTTCTTAGTTTATCATATTGGTTTATTTATTCAATCTTGTGCTATTTGATTGTTTGATCACCAATTGAATACTATCTACGAATCTAGAATAACTCGAAAGTGGGAATTCTAGATTGCACATAGGATTGAGCAGAGCAAGTTCTTGAACATGGGCATCGGGGAATGGATTTGCGGTTAGGATATACATACACCTAATTGCCTTGCTTGGTTGATTTACAGAAATTATAAATGCTTCTTATTAGTTCTAATTCTATAGACATATAGGCGTTAGGTTAGCTTGAATAGGCGAGCAAGAACTCAACAGATTCTTATGAGCAATATTAACCATGTTAACCAATAAACTAGATAAATTCAATAGAAAAATACAATATGAATGTTAGATAGCCCATAACCCTAGATCATTTTCATCATATTGATAATATAAAAGTCTTCTCTTCCTCTGTTTAAAGTTTATTACTTATTTTCTTTTTAGTTTAATTACTTTAGCATCACTACTTTTGGATTTAATGCGTGTTTAAATAATTAGGATAGTCTAATTTAGTTAATAGTTAATCACATGTCCTCGTGGGTTCGACATCCCACGTCTAGTCACTTTATTACTTGACAACCACGTACACTTGCGTGTGCGTTTGGCCGCAACAACGCCTTCTGTCTCGGTGAACAATGTTCCTTTGATTAGGCGGGAACATGATTCGATCCTGCAATCTTCAGGTCATGAGCCTAATGAGTTGACCAATTCTTCTACTCCGCATTCTCTTTCGAACTCCGAAAACCAAGGTTCGATTTGCATATATTAAGTATATAGTACGACTAGCATGATTGGAGCTTCTTCTGGTCAAATAAGGAATTTTTTTTCGTACTCTTTTGTAATATAAATATTATTAAAAAGTCTCCGGCATGAAAATAAAAAAGTTTGTGATGCTGAATTGAACTCCCGACGGTCATAGATGGGAGAAATTGTTATCTCCATTGAAATATGATTCAATATAATATTTAGACTTGAAAGCAATTCACCCGGATTAACCACTAATTTATTCTCAATCATTTACTGAAAATTGCATTTGATCAGTCTGCTGTCAAATTCATACATGTAACACATTCAAGTAGCTCCATTGTAATTTTGTTGAAGCATCTACGAAGAATTGACTTAAGCTGCTTTGGTCCTTTCTTGGTCAACTATAAGGTGTTAACTCCATGAGGTAATTTCACTAGCTTTTCCATTCTTGGATCTTCGTTTTCTAAAAAAAATAAAAAGGTAAAGCGACTATCCAATTTAAAAGTTTAAGTTATTAGATATTCATTTTTAATTGTATTTAATTATGATTTGAACATATGCTAATTCACGTGCAACTTTAATTCCTTTTCCGTGTCACACTTAGTAAAGCACGTGAAAGCTTTTATTGACGTTGTTTGTATAACTCAAACTCAAGAATTTACAGCTTGCTTGGATGGTTGTTACACGTCGTTTCATAATGTATCGTATTATATTGTATTGTATTATATTGTATCGTTTGATGAATTCAATGTTTGGATAGATTGCATCATTGGATAGATTGTATTGTTTGGATGGTCGTTATATATTGTATCGTATCGTATTGTTACTTTAATTACGATGTTTGTTTTGGTTGTTACTTAAATTTTATTGTATCGTATCATTAAATCCGCCGTTACGTAACGACGAAATGTGCCACTTTATGTAACGACCGATTTGGTATGGTTGCGTCATTATCTTATCTTTTTCTCTCATCTCACCCTTCACTATTATTAAATTATTTTATTTTGCCATTTACCCTACCTTTTTATATAATAAGTTTACCCCGTATAATAATTTTTCTTTATAATATTGCGAATTTATTTTTCATATTGTTGGTGCATGATATCACGAAACAACGGCAAACGATACAATTTATCCAAACATTGTATCCATCAAACGATACAATATAATACGATATATTATGAAACGATGTGTAACAACCATCCAAACAAGTTATCATCAAACGATGTGCACCGCTATCATTCATTAGTTCTTTTTGTAGTCTAATTATTCATGCTATCCGTTATAATTTAAATAAGAAAATTTGATTAGACAAAAATTTAAGGAAAAAAGGACGATTTTTTTTGAAATTGTAAGCTTAAACATGTAATGAGATTCTTGTATTTATAAAGCATATTATTAAGGGTAAAATAAAAATTTTAATTTAAATTATTTTTAAATATCAAAGAATTTTCACTATTTATGAAATGGACTAATAAAAGAAAATGGCACCACATAAAATGATACGAGGACAGTATATTATTAAAACTTACCTTTAATAAAAACTTAAGATATGCATAAGTGCGTGAAGTTCAACCAAAAATGTTGTAAATTTGGCTCTGGCAAGTCAAATTTCAGGCAAAATGCCGAAAGTTTTAGGTTAAAATTGCACGGGCGCCCCCTTTTAACCCGTAACCGCTTTGTCTTTTTGTTTGCATCCGTACTCACTTTTTAAAAAACTTCAGTTTCCCTTTATAATTGGGAAACTTCAGCTAAGTTTCCGGGTTACTAAATAAAAACTTCAACTCTAGAGCTGAAGTTTTTATTTTATAACTGGGAAACTTCAGCTCTAGAGCTGAAGCTGAAGTTTCCCGATTACTAAACAAAAACTTCAGCTCCTTAAGTTTTTATTTTATAACTGGAAAACTTAAGCTCTAGAGCTGAAGTTTCTGGGTTACTAAACAAAAACTTCAGCTCTAGAGCTGAAGTTTTTGTTTTATAACTGACAAATTTCAGCTGTAGAGCTGAAGTTTTCCGGTTACAAAGACAAAAACTTCAGCTCTAGAGCTTAAGTTTTTATTTTATAACTGGAAAACTTAAGCTGGAAAACTGCTTAAGTTTTTATTTTATAATTGAAAAACTTAAGTTCTAGAGCTTAAGAGCTTAAGTTTTTATTTTATAACTGAAAAACTTAAGTTGGAAAACTGCTTAAGTTTTTATTTTATAACTGGAAAACTTACTTAAGTTTTCCGGTTACAAAAACAAAAACTTCAGCTGAAGTTTTCCAGTACAAAAGAAAAACTTCAGCCCCTTGGGCTGAAGTTATGCGAAAAAGAGAGTACGCTTGCAATTTTTTTGCAAAGCGGGCATAAGTTAAAATGTAGCACAAAAAACGAATATAGACGCAAATGCCCCAAGTTTTAGCCTGCCAAGGCCAAACTTTAGACGCGAATTTTTACAAATTTAGTCACGTATTGTCTGAAGTTGTTTCGAAATGGTTAAACATGCAAAATTTTATATACTGCGACTATGATTTAAATTATAATCCCAACAGTGGCTATCTGTGCACTTGCCCCCAATTGATAGATTGCGGCCCGAAGCCCAAATTCTTGCTCCTTTGCGCCAGTCGCACGTTCTCTTCTCCCTCTCTGCCGTTAAACTTGCACCGTCGGTTCTCTTTCAGCTGCAAAACTCTTCAAAATTCTGTATCTCTGGCCCAATAAAATTGTATGTATTTCTCTTTCTATCTACAGATAATTTCATGTTTTTGCAATAATTTTAATTGTAAAAGCACTAATATTTGTGGATTCGATTGTAATGTTGCATCTGTTCCCATTGTTTAAATTAAAGCCTCAATTTTGATATCATAGTTGTGAACTGTCTGCTATATTAACGTGCTCCAAAAATACACAAAAAAAGGCTCCAATTAATTTGAAATGGAACCCTGCTGCTTTGTTCTCTCTACTTTTTACTTGTAAATAACATTCTGCAATGTGCTAGTTTTGGCTTCAATGATTATTTTTGAATGATAAATTTATAATTGTGATTGATCTAGATGGCACTAAGAGGTGTTTGGCAGCTAAAGAAGCTGGTAGTGAGCTATTGCAATTGGGGTGGCAGTAGCAGAGGAATAAGGTATCATTCTATTATCTTTTTAGTCTACTTAAGAAAAATTGACCTCTTTCTAAATTTTGAAACAATGTAACTTAAACTTTCCATTTTTCCCTTAATGGGAAGCTTTTTTTGTCACACGAATGTTATGACATGTTTAGGATCAGAATTCAAAAGTTCTTCAGTTCTTTTATAAACTCATGCCCAGTCAAATTGGTATACATAAGTTGGATGGAGGGATTGTGTATTTATAGGCCTGTTACATTCAATTCGAATCACAATGAGACTGTTTCTACTGGGGATTGTCGAGTTCCATGTAAAACGAAGTGGGAACGGAAATATGCAAGAACTGAAACTTATAGAGAATCAATACTTTAGTTCAACTATTCTAAGGAATGTGGCAATTGCAGATAATGTAATTGCAACTTGAAGCAAAAACTGGTAGTTACTCCTAAAAATAAAGAGAAAAGAAAGAGGTTTATACTTTACATCGTTTCAAATTTAGTGATAATTATCCCACCTTCGCAAATTTAGAAGTGTTTCACGCATATCTTTATGTATCTCAGTTTAATAACTTCTTCTGAACCTTGTTGTCTTATAATTTTTGGTGCTAGTGAAATTTGGTCAACCGAAATGGGAATGATCGGAGCATTTTTAGTTCTTTGATAAGTTGGATGAATTGAGTATTATAATGCTATTAGTCTGACTTTTATTTGAATTTCTTTTTCAAACCTAATCGGAATATTGGCACAATCTCAATACAACAAGAAAGTTTGTTTTTTCATGTGGAAATCAATAAAGAAGCATTACTGCATATATTTTGGTTTGTGTTAATTGTTATTTGTCTGGAGACATGGTATATTGTTGATGGGCCATACTGCAATTTTACATATGAATTGTTCAGTCCTATTTGAAGTTTAACATGTAGGAATTATAATTAGAGGAAAATACTGACTCTTGATTGTTAAACAAAATGGGGTAACAATTATTCATCGGACTTTTAGCAGAAAAGAGGAAAAGGAATGGGCTGCTAGATTTCGAATGATTGAGGTAGAGGAATATATATAACAGTGGTTCTAACTTCTATGGTATATATTAAGGTATGTATCTTCCATTTCAGGGCATTCATGGAGTCTGAATTGCCAGCATTCAAGGAGCAAAATCCACAGCTTGAGGTGGTCACTGAACTCAATCGTGGTCAACATCCTTTCTTGAAGGGATTATACAGTAAGACCTCTCAACGTTCTCTCAATTCTGTGCTGTAAAAAAAGTATTGTGTTTGAGAGGGATGCATGTAAAAAGAATTATTAGCAAGGGTAGTGTCAGTTGACTTATGCATATGGGGCTCAATGGAACATGACTGACTCAAAATCACGCATGAGGCTTAGTATTTCTCTCTTCAACTATGTCTTGATAGATGTAAAAGAAGGAGTCAGTCACACTGATTCAGTGAGAGATAACATCGTTCATGGCATCTTTGGGATAATATCTTCAAAACAAGGCTCATGCATGTATCTTGTCAAAAAACTTATAATTTCACATGCAAGTATTATCTTCTACGAAACTATATTCCTAGCGATGCCACGAATGGTATTATCTCTCACTGGGTAGATATGACTGACTCCTTATTTCATATCTTTCCAGACATAGCTGAAGACAGAGATATCGAGTCTCAGGACTAGTTACCTTATCAAAAAAAAAAGGTCTCAGGAGTAATTTAGAGATCGAATGTAGTCCGCTGAGCCCCATATTGTCCGTTGAGGCATGATTTGTTATGTTTGAGTTTTGTTAATCATTTGTATACAGTTGTGAATCTTGTGATAAAACTCTAGATGCTCCATACATGTAACGTGTTTGTTATGTAAATTAATGTATTGTTATCTTAGCTTAGACGTGTTTTATGTGTTTGTCACTAAGAATGACCTCTATGACTAGTAAGCAGTTGCATTAAGACTCATTATGTTAGGATGGAGTTTGTCCAGCTCTAGGGTAACTTCTGCCTAAAATTCCATTGATGGGTTAGACTCTCGACGACAGGTTAAGCCCTTCTAAGTGCCGGTCATGGTTTCCTAGTTGGTTTATCACACCTGGCCCAAAGTTTGTGCCTCTGAACCCTCTTTATCTCCACAAAGGTTTACCGCCTATCATCATGGACAAGGGAGCTGCCTATGCATGCCCACTTCCCTTCCTAGAGTAACACTCCCCTGCCTCGCAGAGTCCCTTCTATATATCATACTCATTTTGGGTGTCCACCTCTTCGACGGCAGATATTATTTGGCCTAAAAGATGACTTTCCTTGATATTGACTCTATGCATTCATCAAATGTAATTGAATCCCTCTTGGACTCTGCTGGATTATTTACAGTAGGTCGTGCTCAACTCTGCCCATGCTCCAGGAAAATTTTTAGACTAGGAATCAGCTTATCGAGATAACACAAGACAGCTTAACCAGCTTCCTCTTTAAGACATCCAATCAGACGGGTTACTAACAGGAATACAGGATTGTGGAGGTCTAGGTCCTTAGGAAGGACAGACCACTACAGTGTGCATAACAAAGGTCCAATTCTACATATCTAGAGACAAGGGGAAGACTGCAACAACCAGTCAACCAGGCATTAAATAATGGAGTAACAAAGGCATATGATGGTGTACGTGTTGTGCATTTACAATATGCCACAGTAGAACACGATAAGAAAAGAGATCTAGATCAGGTAGTCCAGAGAAAATCGCGGAAGTAGCAAAACACTAAAATAGGGAGCAAAAAGGCTATGTTGCGAGGACTCTCCAAAATATAGCCGCACCCGTGTCGGATCCTTCAAAAATGCACTACTTTTGAAGGATCCGACACGTATCCGGCCACATTTTCGGAGAGTCCGAGCAACATAGCAAAAAAGACAAATGAAAATTTAACCAGTCAGAAGTAGAGCTTGCAATCCTGAGGAGCGTTGATGGAAGTACCTGGTTTTTGCTTTTCTCTATCCCAGTACTCCCTGGCCCTGCTGTCATATTAATAACAGGCCCTAGGTTTCTTTTTGCCACTTTGGCCTACAAGCCAGCGGATAGGTTTGATGTTGATAGCTAAAGGAAGTGTCAAAGCTAATATGTTTGCTCATATCAAACACATGTTTCCACCACAACCCCGACCCAAAGAAGACAAATCCCTATAAATGTACTTTACAAAAATATGCGTTTCGAAGATAATATTCCTAATTATGCCTTGTACATTTGTTGTATCGGTTTATTTAAAAACCAGTTGTTTCTCCTGTAATTTCTATTAACGGGTGAAAATTCATGCATGGGCATTTAACTTCCAAATCAGTGTGTAATGAGTGCCATTTCATGTGTGTAACTATCAGTGGGTTCTGATTTGCTTTGCCATTTCATGTGTATAACTATCAGTGGATTCTGATTTGCTTTACAACTGTTTTTTATTTGCTTTACAATTTTTTTTAATTTGCTTTACAATTAGAGAACAAGAACGAGCGTGTTGTATGTGTGAGAAATTTGAGTCAAGACGAAGTACTTGAAGCAGCGACCAAGCTAAGGAATTCGCTTGGCAGAAAGGTGGTGAAGATGAAGACTCGACATGTTACAAAACAACCAAGCGTTCAAGGTACATGGTCAACAGCATTGAAGTTATAAGCCTACAGAAAAAAATTCAATGTTAGTGTTCTTGACTTCCTAGGTTTTGTAATTTGGATTCTTAAGTCAGAGGTGTTGTCTTCTGGACAAACAAGATAGGGATTATATGGTCTACATGTAGTAAGAAGGTAGACTTTTTCAATGTGATGCACTTCATAATGTAATAATTTACTCATCATGCTACTGGAATAGTGGAATATAGTGCATGTGTTTGTTATTTGTCATGTTGAAGTTTTGCGCTTGATTTGATGTTAGTCAACAGTTAAATCCTTTGGCTGAAAAATGTTGGTCATACATACAATGACATTGATTTGCTTTTCTTCATTGTTTCCAGTTTCTTAATTGCCAGGATTATTTAGGAGCTTTTAGCTTCTTTTCAGACCATTGTCGTTGGCTGGTGTAGTAGGGAGATTTTAATCTCCACATAATATTCATCATTTTGGCTGCGATTATTCATAATTAATACACTTGGATTAGAGTCAGTAAGATAGCGTTTGCGCGGTTTCTTGCAAAACTTTTTTTGGTGTGTAGAGGGCATCTATATATCTATCTATATTATATTAAAAACACGAAGGCCCTTAACGAAATGTCGTTCGTCTTTTTTACCTTTTAAAAATAGAGTTCATGCTAGACAAAATAGTCATTTTATTATTTTTCTAATATTATGGTATTTAAAATCAACTAAAATATTGAATATTGGATCCTTCCTTATTTAAAATAATATATAAAAATCCTAATATTTAGGCCAAAAGATTTTACCATATGAAAATTCTTTCCTTATTGATTTATAACATAACTATAATATTTTTACTTTTCTTAATATTTTTACTTTAGTACTAAAAAACAATCGCTAACGTTTACATGTCGGAGTGATATGTGCGCAAGGCCAATAATTAGCTTATTGTATAACATTATTTCCACCTAATTCTAATCAGTCTATATGTAAGGCACCAGGAAGTTGGGTTAAAACAAAAATGATTCACAATACTACTACTAATAATGATTATTATTGTTATCATTGTTAATTTAATTGAACTATTTTTTATTTTTGAAAATTTGAACTATTTTAAAATAAATATTTTCGATCTCAGTATACATATTATATTGCCATGTTACACACATTGAATAAACAATAGTGCTCGACATTAAGCTTTGGTGCAACATGCAGATGAGGTTAAGTTATTTATCTATTACTATTTATAAATTAAAATTAGGCCAAGTTTTTAAATATAATTTTATCAAACTTTAAAGAAATATTCATCTTTTGAAGTTATTAAAGTCGGTAATCGCTTTCAGAATATTTTCAGTCGGTCACCATTTCACATTTGACAAGTGTCACCTGTTGAAGATAGAATTTGAATTTTATTAAGATTAAAAATTTGTGACGAGACTAAGAATTTGAATTAATAAAAATTAAATTATTATCTTTTTATGTCTTTGAGTTAACTAATTATCAAATGAATTTAATTCTTTTCCAAATTAAACTAAACTATTGTCTGGGAGTAAAATTTAAAAATTTAAAAATTTGATCAACAAAAATT
>MU743678.1:6388-19932 GCA_026770625.1 Nicotiana glauca | reverse complement strand
GAAAATAACTTTCAATTCAAATGAAAACTACAAGAAGTCAAGTGTCATTGTTAAGACAAAATATTTTTCAAGTGGCATTTTTCAACCTGGGAGTTGTTTCAAGTTGGAGTATTAAAATTATTTTAAAATAAAAAAACTAAAACTAAGAAAAAAATTAAATTAGCTACAGTAAAAACAAAAATATTTAAAAAAAAACAAAAAAAAACACAACATACTCAAGTTGGGGAGTAGTTTTGGTTACTCTCTTTCTAACTATAAACCCTTGAATCTTAATTTTTAATTAATTGGTTACTCTATTTAAATTATAAATGCATATTTTATAATTAGCTATAATAAAAAATAAAAAAATAAAAAACATTCAAATTGGGGAGTAGTTTCAAGTTGGAGTTTTACAAATATTTTAAAATAAAATAAAATAAATTAGCTATAATAAAAAAATAATTACTTTATTTAAAAAACTACAAAATGTAAAAACTAATCAACTAAGTATTACGGTAGAAAGGAATGTACGAAAATAGAGGGGTAGAGATAATTTATGATATTTATATTTTAAATAAATTAAAAAATATGATATATTAAATCATAATTTATAAGGTTAATATTTTATCAAATTATACGCGCATCGCACGGGTTCTTATATTAGTTGTTTCAGAATATTTTGATTTCCAATGGTCATTTCTTGACCTCTTATCGATAATTTGTGAGTGAAAAAAAACAGCTCAACGGTGGTTTACATCCACTAGTCATTTTTGGGTTTGAATGGTATTTTACAAAGGGAGATTTGCATAGAAGTATAACCCAACTCACTATATTGCATCTACTTAGCTATATTTTTAAGCTAATCCATTATCTTTTTGTAACAGTGTTTATACATTTGATATACAACATTACACGCTTATTATAATGTTGCATAACGTCATATACCAAAATTTGGTTTCGCACCAACGAACTTAAACTCACACAAAATTAGTGTTTTCCCCGGGGCAAGACGCACCAAAAATATCCCGAGGCAATAGTTGGGGACGGAATTCTCGAGAGGCATACACCCAGAAATTCGGGGCTTACGCCAGACTGTTGATGCGTAAGCCCAAGAGACTTTTTCAAATTAAAATAAAATTGGTTGAATAAGTCCTTAATATAATACCCATATTCTCAAAAGTCAGCTTATAATTACTTAAACGTTTTAAATTTAAAAGTCAAGACCATTGCTAGAAGCCCTAATTTATGGTCTCTCCCAATTCTNTTTTTTTTTTTTTTTTTTTTTGCAAATGCAAAACTCATTCTCCTCCATAGCAGCAAGTTCAAAGTTCAAATTATAGGTTAGTCATCTTTTTTGTTCCTCCACGTAGAAAATTTTATTTTTTTCGACTCAAGTTACTTGTGCTTGCAAGTAGCATATAGTGAATTGTTTTGACTAGTTTTTTGTATGAATGAAGCATATATATATATATATATATATATATATATAATTTTCTTATTTTTTATGCAATTTTACCTATTTTAAAATATTCACTCTAATTATATAATTTTTATGAAATATTAAAAATTAAATACTCATGGGGCTTCATATATAAAATGCCTCGCCTTTTAAAACACTGCAAAAACCATTAAATAGCTCAAATTTTCATCGAATGGTTTCAAATTTTAACAACAGCTTTCAAATGACATTCCTAACGAACCTTCAGTCGTAAATTTGTCAAAAGTCTCAACAAATCACAAAACTCATTTATGAGTTTGCGAACTTTTAAAAACTCTAACAATGGAGTTTTTATTTTTAACTTTAATTTACCCAACAATATTTAATTATGCGATGAGGAACATGAAATCACTCTTAAATCAATTTATATAAAATTATCTTTATTAGTTTATAACAAAGAGAATGACGAACTTTCTATATTTGATAGTGATAATAGGTGAATTTAACTATAAGTAGGCCTTAAATAACCACCTTCATGTGTAGTTTTGATGATAAAAGTGATAACAAAATGCTCTTATTAGTGCTTTTCATAATTTGCAGGTGATATATGTCCAAGGAAGGCTAGGAAGTACTTTTGGAGTAAAAACAAGGAAGAAAAAGAGGTCAACCGTGAAATTTCCCAAGTAAACCACGTCTGTCAGGCCTGAAGATTCAGAGAAAAGGTTTGGCCGCTGTTCCACCGCGACCGCGGCAGAACCGCGGTGGAAGAGAGCTGTAGATTAAATCAAGATCAGAGAGGGCATTTGGCCGTGGTTCCACCGCGACCGCGGCAGAACCGCAGCAGGCGCGATAAACTTCAGGGACTAAAGTGTAAAACACGGGATTTTTAGACCTAAACCCTATTTTAAACACTAGACTTCGCCCAAAGAAGGCATGTATTAGTTTTTTAGAGGATCTTGGCAAGGAAAACTATTGTGAAAAGAACATTCAACAGGAGACCGAGAAAGTAGCTGAGCCAGTTGAAGAGCCAGTAGTTGAAATAGTAGCGGATAAAGAGAAGTCCCAAGTTATTGGGAAGAAGAGACCTCCTGCACCTTTTCCATAGAGGCTGGCCAAGCATCAAAAGGAAGAGCACTATAAAAAGTTCTTTGAAATGCTCAAACAAATCCAGGTAAATATTCCACTTATTGAAGCTTTAAAAGAGATGCCTGGATACGCAAAAATGATGAAGGACTTGATGTCCCGGAAGTTTGACTTCCAAGACTTGTCCACAGTTACACTTACCTAGACTTGTAGTGCAGTGGTGACTAGACCTGTTGCTGAAAAGCTGTCTGATCCCGGTAGCTTTACAATTCCATGCACCATTGGGAATTTTGCCTTTGCTAAGGCGCTCCGTGATTTAGGGGCCAACATTAATCTTATGCCCTTGGCTATCTATAAGAGGTTGGGCATTGGGAGAGCTAGACCCGCATCCATGTTGTTGCAGCTGGCTGACAGGACTGTGAAGCGTCCATTTGGTATCCTTGATGATGTGCTTATTCAGGTGGGGAAATTTGTGTTCCCTGCAGATTTTGTGATCTTGGATTGAAAAGTGGATGAAGAGATTCCTATAATTTTAGGAAGACCATTCTTGGCTACAGGGAGGGCTCTAATTGACTGTGAGACTGGGGAGCTCAAGATGAGACTCAACGATGAGGAAATAACACTCAATGTGCAAAAGTCTATGAGGCGACCAAGCGAGTTCGCCAATTGCTCTCTTATTGATGCCGTGGATGTAATCATAGAGTCTGATGATCAGGTATTGACAATTGAGGACCCTCTTTCTGCATGTTTGATGAACTTAGATGAAGTGAATGGTGAAGATCTAGCAGAATAGGTGTTGGCATTAGAAGGTAAAGGGTTCTGGGATAGAGAGTTAGAATTCGAGCCCCTTCACTTGGAAAAGAGAGAAACACCTCCAGCTAAGCCATCCATTGAAGAACCACCAAAGTTGGAGTTAAAGTCATTACCAGCCCACCTCAGGTACGAATTTCTAGGACCTGATTTCACATTACCTGTTATTATCTCATCTGGTTTGTTAGATGTGCAGGTTCAACAGCTTTTGTAGGTACTAAGGGAGTGCAAAACTGCTATTGGGTGGACCATGGCGGACATCAAGGGGATCAACCTCGCCTATTGCATGCACAAAATTCTTCTGGAAGAGGGGCACAAACCTTCCAGGGAACATCAGAGGAGGCTGAACCCTAATATGAAGGAAGTGGTGAAGAAGGAAGTGATAAAGTGGTTGGATGTGGGAATTATTTTCCCAATCTCTGATAGTAGCTGGGTTAGCCCAGTTCAATGTGTTCCTAAAAAGGGTAGCATGACGGTTGTGAAGAATGACAACAATGAACTAATCTCAACAAGAACAGTCACTGGTTGGAGAATGTGCATGAATTATCGAAAGCTGAATCTAGCCACCCGGAAAGACCACTTTCCACTTCCCTTCATTGATCAGATGCTGGATAGATTGGCAGGGAGGTCACACTTTTGTTTTCTGGATGGGTACTCAGGGTATAATCAGATCTCTATTGCACCTGAGGACAGAGAGAAGACCTCCTTTACCTGCCCATATGGCATTTATGCCTTCAGGAAGATGTCCTTTGGCCTATGCAATGCACCCACCACATTCCAACGGTGCATGATGGCCATATTCACTGACATGATAGAGGATATAATGAAGGTGTTCATGGATGATTTCTCAGTGGTGGGAAATTCATTTGAGGAATGCCTAATAAATCTAACGCGTGTACTGAAACGATGCATCGAGACTAACTTGGTTCTGAATTGGGAGATTTGCCATTTCATGGTACAAGAAGGAATAGTCTTGGGGCATCGGGTGTCAAGCAAGGGAATAGAGGTGGATCGAGCAAATGTTGATGTAATAGCAAAGCTGCCTCCACCAACTTCAGTCAAAGCCATAAGAAGCTTTCTTGGACATGCCGGTTTCTACCGGAGGTTCATAAAAGACTTCTCCAAAATCGCCAACCCTCTCTGTAAGTTGTTAGAGAAAGATCACCCGTTTGTATTTTCTAATGATTGCAAGGTAGCGTTTGAGGAGTTGAAACAGAGGTTGGTCACAACACCTATCATTGTTGCCCCCAACTGGGAGCAACCCTTCGAATTAATGTGTGATGCTAGTGACTACGCAGTGGGTGCAGTGCTGGGCCAGTGAAAAGACAAATTGATGCACCCGATATACTATGCTAGTAGAACACTGAGCGGAGCCCAGTTGAACTACACAGTGACAGAAAAAGAGATGCTAGCTGTGGTGTTCACTTTTGACAAGTTCCGGTCCTATCTGATAGGATCCAAGGTAATTGTATACACTGACCATGCAACTCTTAGGTACTTAATAGAAAAGAGAGAATCTAAGCCACGCCTGATTCGTTGGGTGTTGCTACTACAAGAATTCGATCTTGAAATACGTGACCGGAAGGGCACTGAGAATCAAGTCGTTGATCATCTATCACGACTTGAGGGAGATGAAAATGTTGTAGAGGTTGAGGAAATTCTGGAAACTTTTCCAGACGAGCAGCTGCTCGCCACCACTCACCAGGAAGCGCCATGGTATGCAGATTTTGCTAATTACCTGGCCGGTGGTATAGTTACTTACGTCCTTTCATCAGCCCAAAGGAAAAGATTTTTTTGTGAAAGCCGCCAATATTACTGGGACGAGCCTTATCTGTTTAGAATATTCCTTGATAATATGATCCGGAGATGCGTCCCCCTCATAGAGCAATTCTCTGTTTTGCAGGCTTGCCACGCATCGGCGTATGGTGGACATTTTGGAGGTGTCAGGACAGCGTCAAAGGTGCTAGAGGCTGGATTTTTCTGGCCAACAGTGTTTAAAGATGCTCACTTATGGGTGAAGGGCTGCAATGAATGTCAGCGCACCAGGAACATTTCCCGGCGCCACGAGATTCCCATGAACCCAATTCAAGAGGTGGAAGTGTTTGGCGTCTGGGGGATCGACTTCATGAGTCCCTTCTTCAGCTCCTATGGAAATAAGTATATTCTAGTTGTTTTTAGTTCCCGGTACGTAGCCCCCTCCTCGACTCGAGTTGTACGCTCGGGTACACAGTCTAGAACATATACCCAGGTTTTGAACGTAGAATAACTCAACCTCATGCCGGATACCTAATAGGACGTTTGTTTGCATCGTGTGCATTTGACTTTGGGGACTCAACACAGGGTGTTGGGTCCGTCTAGGACAGGTGACCCGAAATGAATTGACCATCCTGATGCATCTTACGTGCTACTTGCGCATTTATTTGCTTGGCTATGCATGTTGACCAGTTTAATGAGTAAAAAATTATGAAAAATAGCAGTGTTAGGACTAAGTGAGGGTAATCATTTGTTTAAAAAAGACCCAATACTCAAATAGTACCGAAATGCTGCCGGATTTTCGAAAAATGAAAAAAATAAATAGAAAGACAATTGTTGGTCAAAATAGTTTTGATTTTGGAAAATATGCCTGAACTACGCTGGTTTGATTCTCACCGGATGTGAGATACGTAGGCAACACTCATCGGATCCAACCACCCTTTTGCAAAGAATAAACAAAAATACCAAAATTTTAATTTTGTCATAAATAAGTCGGGTGATGATATTCTTGTCTAAAACAAGCCGAATGTCCCTAAAGGGGCGCCGGAAGGCTGTCTTTGCAAGAACAGCCACCCTGTGTCATTTCTCAACGGTTAGCGGGCAAAGCCTTGAAATCTTCACCCGAAATGCTGAAAGGTCGTATCCGCAAAACCGGCTGTTTGTTTTAAATTAGAAAGCTGGACAAATAGTGTCATTTTTTAGGGTCAAAATAAGTGATTAAATCACCTTAATAAATGTGCAGGATGAGCACGATTCAAAATAAACCTTTCTCAATCATGAATGGAATCCCTTTGGAGTTGCATCTATGGTGGAACGATTTGGGCAAAGAAGGACAGAGCGAGGTTAACAAATATTTGAAAGGGCTTACCGGTTTATTGGAGATTGTGCCTCGAGGAGACATCATTAGAGCTTTGGTCACATGTTGGGACCCGGCACACAATATGTTCCATTTTTCGGACTTTAAGCTCACTCCGACCCTAGAAGAAATAGCTGGGTACATCGAAAATGCCGAGAATCCTTTAAGTCACAAGTACTTGGTTGCCCCGAGAACCGTAGCTATACACAGATTCTTAGACTCTCTGAAGATAATCAGGATGGTTCACAACACGGATTTGGCAAATGGCTTTTGCACCCCACACTTCATATACCACAGATATGGCCACGTATGAGGGTTCAATAACCCGGAAAACAAGATATGTAGCAAAGGAAACCGCCAAAAATGGGAGGAACATAGACGTTCGCTTTCATGGTGGTCTTTTTGGGGCTTTTGGTCTTCCCAAGGAAGGATGGTAACATCGACATAAAAATCGCGGGGGTCGTCAGCACTTTAATGACTCAAGCCAAAAGCACTCTTGCACCTATGATATTAGTCGAAATCTTCCGTGCCCTTACAGCCTGCAAAGCCGGAGGAGACTTATTCAAGGGGTGCAATCTACTGCTGCAAATGTGGATGACCGAACACCTGTGCCATCGTCCTCAGTTCCTGAGTTATGGGTCCACCGAGAAAACCTGCATAGAGGAGTTTTATACGAGGAATAAGGAGGTCAACTTGCCTGAAGGATTCACGGGCTGGACAACATACTTTCGGTCCCTCACTGCCAGTCAAATAGAGTGGACTTTTGGATGGTTGCCTGTTGATGAAATCATATATATGCCAGCAGCAAGGCCGTATTTCCTCTTGATGGGTCTCAGAAGCATTCAGCTTTACACTCCGTATCGGGTTTTGAGGCAACTCGGGGGATGCCAGATAGTTCCGAAGGACGACGACCTTAGTATGCAAGTGGTTGAGATTGGTCCCGATGGCCAATTTCCTGAAGCAAATGTTTGCCAGGTCTGGAGCGAATGTCAATACTTGGCGGCAAATACCTATGTCAGAGATCGAGCTAAAGGAAAAGTGTCACCTGATTATCACGCTTGGTATAGAAGGGAAGTTGCTTTTGGGAGGCCAGCCAAAAGGCCTCACCTCCAAGAGTTTGCTGAATCGTCGCAAGAATAGTGGGCTTGGTTAGCCAAAGAAAATGAATATAGAGCCAAAATAGGAGAATTGGAAAAGCGGGTCCAAGACCTTAAGTTCGAAAATAGCGTGCAAGCTGCGGCAAACGAGGGCGAGAAAAAGAAATTGGCCAAAGAGAATGAAGCCTTACGAGCCCAAATCCAAAAGATGAAAATAGCGGCTAAAAATCCTGTTAGGAGTGCCAAAGATGCAAAGCTTATAGAAAACCTAAGGCAAAAAGTGAATGACTACAGTTTTGACCTCAACAAAGAGGAGAGAGAATTAGCCGGGGTTCGAAAACAATTGGCTAGAAATGCAGAAGAGCGAGCTTACATGGTTAAACAGTTGAAAGAAGAATACGATAATGAGGTCACAGGATTAAGGGCAAAGTTCATCGCCACAAAGAATAAAATGATCAAACAGGCAAAGGAATTCAAGGTTGAAAGAGAGCATTACTACACGGCATTAGCACAACTAGAAATGGACTTGCAACAACTCCAGGAACAAAATCAGCAGTCTTTGGAGGCCAGGGCCCAACAGATAGGGCGATTGTTTCAGGAAAAGGGCATCATCAGAGAGAGAATCCTTGATATTGCTCACTATATTACCAGGAAATGAAAAATGTGCGAAAACATGACTCGCACCACCTTCTTTGCATCAGTGATGACATTTGTGATGCAGATAATGAGGGACCTGGACAGACTTCAAGGGGAACTGGCATATAGGCCCACAGCGAGACTGAACGATGTCCCACGGGCACCAGGGGATTTAATGTATTCATGATTGTCATTTGAGTCTGTATTTCCTTTTACTAGAGTCTGTCAGTTGTCTGAGTCTGTATTTTCTTTTCGAGTCAGTTTGTATTTTCGTTTTGAAGTAGCATAGTTGATGGTGGAGTTTGTATCTCTTCTTGTTATTTAGAGTCTGTTTGTTGTCTTCACGCGTCAGTCTTGAGTCCTTGTAATCAAAGTATTTTCTATCAGTAAAACCGAAAGTTCAACAAAAAAAAACATTGTTGCTTCTATTTTTGCATTTATTTTTTTTGAACTACGCTTGGTCTGATTCATGCGGGGTCATGATACATAGGCAATCTACATAGGATTCAACCGTAACAAGGGAAATAAATAAGGGGAAAACCAGAAAAAGAGACACAAAGGAAGAAAATAAGGCATCAAGAAAAAAACATGGCCAAAGAAAAGAAAAAGCAAAAAAATGGAAAAGAAGGAAAAGAAAATGAGAGAAAACAAAACAAAAAGAGAAAGAAAAGAGAAAAAGAATAAGAGGAAAAGACGGGATGACGCATGAAACCGAAGCAAACACATGGATATTCATTTAAATGGGTAGGTGCATCACACTCCAATGTGCGGTTACCTATCTATTATTTGTTTCATACTAACCGTTGTTGTTGTCAATCCAGCTGAGCTTCTTAGAAATAGTGGTTGGTTTGTGGTAAGCTGACCTCGCATCGATACTTCACCAAATCCAAAGGAAATATAGAAATGTCATCTGAAATGACTCTGCCTGCAATGCCCATACCCGAAGACAGCCCAATCTCTGGGGTCCCGGCCTCTGAATCCCTTACAGCTGAAGAAAATCGGATGTTGCGCCTGCGATTAATGGAAATATGGGATGCTTGGAATAACATAAAGGAACCTCCAGGCACTATCCCTGGATTCCCGGAGTTATTCCCTAGATCTGGAGGGGTTACCAGTGTCCCTATCAGCCGCTCAAATATTCCTCTGGGGCGACCCACTATGACTGCAAACTTCTTCGGAACACCCTCTGAGGCTCACCCCCAAGTGTTCCTGTCTGGGATTGCTCCCAACATCTTCACAGCTCCACCATCCTCTGCAACAACCCAACCATCACTACCAAAGCATGCTTTTGACCCCTCGGTCTTCACATTCCAAAATCCCGTCTTTCAGGCTGACCCTCCTCATTATCCTCAATACACATACTCTCAGCCACCATATGAGCTTACGCACTCCAGAGCAGGATGAGATAGCAAAGAGAATGAGTAGCCTCGAGCAAAGCTTAAAAAACATGCAAGGCTTAAGCGGGCAGAAGAGCGTCTCCTACACAGATCTATGTATGTTCCCATATGTACACTTGTCGTCAGGGTTCAAAACGCCAAAATTTGAAAAGTACGACAGGCACGGTGACCCCATTGCCCACCTGAAGAAGTATTGTAATCAGTTACGGGGTGTCGGTGGCAAAGAAGAACTGTTGATGGCATATTTCGGGGAAAGCTTGATTGGTATCGCTTCAGAGTGGTATATGGATCAGGATGTCTCGCATTGGCACATATTGGATGATCTGGCCCGAGACTTTGTTCGACAATATGTGTCCAAATGGGTGGAAGCTGCTGTATTACCCACCAATGATGCAAAAGTGGTTGTAGGATTTCTAAAGAAGAACATATTCACTCGCTTTGGGACACCACGAGCAATTATTAATGATGGGGGCACTCACTTTTGCAACAGAGCTTTTGAAAGGCTGCTGGCTAAATACGATGTGCTCCATAAGGTGGCCACTCCTTACCACCCGCAGACTAGTGGACAGGTCGAAGTTTCTAATAGAGAAATCAAGAGTGTGCTAACTAAAACGGTGAACGCCACAAGAACTGACTGGGCAAGGAAGCTAGATGATGCACTCTGGGATTACAGAACAGCTTTCAAGACACCAATTGGTATGTCATCATACAAGTTAGTGTTTGGGAAGGCCTGTCACCTACCTGTAGAACTTGAGCATAAAGCGTGGTGGGCCTTGAAACAGCTGAACTTAGACTTGGAAGCTGCGACCATGTCAAGAGTCACTGAATTATATGAGCTCGATGAGTTCCGGTATCTTGCTTTTGAGAGCACAAGGTTGTACAAAGAGCAAATGAATAGGTTACACGATCAGAACATCGTTGAGCAAAATTTCAAACCTGGGGACATGGTATTGCTCTACAACTTAAGACTGAGGTTGTTCCCGGGTAAGCTTAAGTCAAGATGGTCTGGACCATTTCGAGTAGTTGAAATTTTCCCATCAGGAGCTGTGGAAGTTGCTACTGAGAATGACTCTCGTAAATTTAGAGTCAATGGTCAGCGATTGAAATTTTATGTGGGCATGAGCAAGCCTAAGGAAATGTCTGAGCTGCACTTGAATGAACCACAGAGGTCGAGCGAGCCCTAATTGCGCTCATCTGAGTCGTGCTGCGACATTAAATTAGGCTCTGCGTGGGAGGCAACCCATGAAATTATTGTAAGTGTAACACATTGTAATACAAAAAAAAGCATTAGAATCAGAGAGGTGCCCAGACCGCGGTTCCACCGCGACCGCGGAAGAACCGCGATCAAAACATCTCGCTGAACCTGGTCTACCGCGGTTTTACCGCGACCGCAGTAGAACCGCGGCAGACCCAGTCGGGCCCAGGTAAGTTTTTTTTTAAATTTTTGTTCTTTCACCCCATTTTTATATTTTAACCTAACCTCCCCACCCCACTTCTATACAGCACAAACCCACGCCCCCCATCTCCTCTACACAAATTTTCTTCTCTCTTCCTCTCTCTAATACCAAAATCTCTCCAAACTCCATTATCTTCCTCCCCCTTCTTCTCCAGCCTCCATCAACACAACCCACCCCTTCCCTTCTTCCATCAAGTAAGTTTCTTTTCTCCCTCTTCTATTTCTTATTCTTAATTAGTGTAATTTAGTTTTGTGTTAGTTTTAGCAAACCCTAGTTAGGAGTAGTGTTCAAGTTTTAATTTTTGCTTTCTTTTATATTTTCTATAGTTGTATTTGATGCTTGTGGGTTTGTCTAGTGATAATTTGGTTGGGTCTCCATTATACTTGAATTGTGGGGGTTGTTTTGATGATTTGGAGGCCTAGAAAATATTTTTGTGGTGTAGTTTGGTGATGGGCCATTTTTGGCCGAAAATAGGGGATTTGTTGTACAATTTTGAGGCTTTTTATGCCTAACCTAGGTTCTGGAGGTGTTGTATTTGTTGGATGGCGGTGGTGCAATTGGTGTATGGTAGTGTTGTATTTAATGTGACTCACTTGAGGGAGTAAGTGTGAGGTATCGTAAACGGAATGTGTAAAAGAATTATGGGGCCATTGTGGAGGTTGTTATCCTTGAACACCTTAGTAGTGGGGGCATGGTCACTTTGTATGAATGAAATAAATGGGGGACAATGTTTGGTGCCATCGGGTGGTGAAGTCCGAGTAACCATCCGACTGGCACTAGTTAGCGAACATTTGATGGTTCTTCTGATTCCTTGCAGGTAATAACATCCTACTTATGATGAGTCCAGGTTCCAATCAAAACTAGTGGAGGACGACTTTAATGCCAAGGTTACGAAGAACTTCATCCATGAGATCCCGATTGACCGGGCAGCCCTCCGCGTAGAAAAGGAAGAGATGTATGAAGAAATTCGGAGGAGGGAAATGGAATTCTTATTTGATGACCCTGCCCCGGTAAACAAGATGGTTGTTCGGGAGTTTTATGCCAACTGCCCATTGAACTTAGGTAGGGAGGTGATTGTGCGAGGTATAGTGGTCAGCGCCACAATTCCCATGATTCGCCAGGTGTTGCGGCTGCCTCTTTTCACTGGAGACATCGACTACTACCACGATAGTCCAGGGGTCACATGGGAGGTCATGACTGATATACTCTGCACAGGGAGGCGACCCACTTGGATACGTGACCACATCACCCTGAACTCTAACTCTTTCACACACTTGGCTAAGTGTTGGTTAACTGTCATCTACAGTCGGTTCCTGCCATCAAGCAACACAACTGACGTGAACTTCCAGCGTGCTCTGTTGACATGGTGCTTCGTAACGAAGAAGGATTTTGATGCGGCAAGGGTAATTAGTGATGAAATGGTCCTATGGGGACCGCTGCTGTCTAAGGGATTCTACTACCCTTCTTTGGTGACTACACTGTGCCTGCTGAGAAATACCCCCACCAATCCTGCTGATGGAGACATGCCCCCTAAAGCAGCATTCAGAGCCTCAGGCATCAGAGTGGGCTGGGGTACACATACAACGATTGAGATTGATGATGAGGATGATGATCCAGTGCCTCTTGCTCCGTTTAGGAGATCTACTGACAGTGTCGGATCCTCTTGGCGCCCCCATACTAGGGCATGCCTATCCAGATCACAGTCCACCCGGCCTATGCTGCATTCCATGGAGGAAGAGATCGCGGATATCCACACCTCGGTGGATGACCTACACACGCGGATGGATGCCATGTCTCAAAGGCAGTACAGATCTGAGAGCAGGTTTATGGCCTGGTTTCGTGCATTGGGGAGAGCTTGCAGTGTAGACCCCAGCACCGTCTCCAACTCTGAGTAAGTCTTAGGGAAGTCTTCTAACCCTTCTTCTCTTTACTTTCTTGATATGACATGGGGACATGTCATGATTTTAAGTGTGGGGTGGGAGACTTGCTCTGATTGTATGTTGTAATGTATATAGATGTTGTTGTACTGTAGCATTAGATTGAGGTGTTGTATATATTTGAGTGTGATTATAGTCGGATTAGCTGACTTGGCCCAACGATGGATACTTGTCGACGGGTCTCTTGAGGGTCAAAGTCGAAAAAAAACAAAAAACAAAAAACAAAAAGTAAAGTTAGAGGACTCTTCCTGATGACGGACCATTTGGACAGTACTCTTGAGGGAAGTAGTCCATATAGATATTTTTTATTTTATTTTTCTCTTCTAGGTAGTGTAGTACCTCCCCCTTGGTTTTTCTTTTGACCACGGTTCTTTTCCAAGGGTTTTTCTTGAACCGGGTTAGATAGATTTTTCCTTTGTAGTTTGAGGACTAAAATGGGTGAAGGCTAGAATGCAACCCCTGATGTGCACACCTGCGAATAACTAAAACGGACTTGAGAGTGTGACGTCTAGGCTCGTTTGTGGACTCGTAAATCTATGCCTTAATTTTGCACATCTTGTCTTGCTTGAACGCTCGTATGAGTGTGTTGATGAACTGATTC
>MU743677.1:0-30356 GCA_026770625.1 Nicotiana glauca | reverse complement strand
AATTGATCCGTTGTGTATAGATTATGATAAAAATTGGTGATGTAACTATCTACTTCTGCATGTTGAGAAATCCAATTACCTACTGAGTCACGAAGACTAAAAATTCTGTTCCTTCTACGTCTATTAATAGTAGTGAGATGGAAAAATTTAGTATTGGCATCCCCTTCATTTAACCAATTTATACGGGATTTTAATTTTCAAAATTGTTCCTCAAGCTGTAAAATTTTACTATATTCCAAGGAAAGATCTAGTTCAAGTTTTTGTAAGAAGAGACTCGTAGGATAATGAATTGAAGCCTGAATACCTGCGAGTCTAGCAAGAAGAGTCCTTTTTTGTTTAAAAATGTTACCAAATTGATCTTTATTCCATTTGGTGGCTGCATCTTGGAACATTTTAGCAGTGAGAGGCAGATTATAAATTCCTGACCATATGTTACGAACCAAAGTAGGAAATTGAGGGTGTGTTGTCCACATAGTTTCAAACCTAAATTTTTTTTAGGAAGTCTATTAGGAGGCTCTAAAGTTATTAGAAGGGACAGTGATCCGAGTAAGTTCGTGGCAAATGATTAACTACAGCATCCGGATACAAATTAATCCATTCATAGTTAGCAAGGCAACGGTCTAGTCTTTCCAAATAGCTCATTACTCTTACTAGTTCGCTTCCTATGCGTATTTAACTTTCTTTTGCTTTCTTTCGGCAGAACTTAGAACTTTTAAATGATTTGGAAATTCGATTTTCAGTGGAAGTTTGAGTCCTATCGAAGTTAGACGCTGTACCCAATTCACTAATAAATTGTTCGCTTAACCTTGTCCATTTTGACAGGTGACAACATGCGTTTCCATCACAACAAAGGCTAGCTTCTCTTTTACCACCTTCTCCCTATTCTCAATTTCAAAAGATTCAAATTTTATTGTTGATTCTATATTCCTTGGAAGATAGTCATATTGAATATTCATCTATTCAGTCCTTATTTCCTCAGTTGGAAAATCCTATCAAAACTTTAACCTTACCACAACTAGGTCTAGTTTGGTTGACTGTAGCTAAGTCCGAGTGTAATGGTTGTGCACATAATTTTTTGCCCTCCCAAAATTTCAGTCTTTTATGGTGTTTTAGATTTTTTTTAAGATTTAATATATTTTTTGTCTATTTTTGACTTTTTTGCTTTATTTTCCCTTAAAATGAAAACTACAAAAATAATTTCCATTATTTTCGCTAATTGGTATTTTTCTTAATTAGTTTTAGTTATCTTACTTCTGGTGAATATTAAAATTGACAAAAATAGTCACATGTTTCATGAAAATTAGGATTTTAATTTTTTCTTTCTTATTCTCGACACAATGATTATTCAAAAAAAAAAAGTAGAAAAATACATTTTTTTTCTTGGTTTTATCTAATCTTGGGAAGTAGAGCCCTTGTTAGTTTGTATGGGTCCACCAAACCGTAGAGTACCTGGTCCTCTACAAGGTTATGCTGAGAATGCTAATAAAACAATATGTAAATAAGGCAGAAGATTTTTACGTGAAAAAATCCTACACAAGGGGATCAAAAAAACTACAACCTACACCAGTAGACTTTTAACATTACTAACTTGTAATCTACCTATTACAAACCACTTGACAATAATTTCTACCGTAAAGGATTTACTCAACTAGCTTGTGGTACTCTTACCACAAGCCACTTTGTGACTTCCTAGTTTTCTAACTTGTGATGCTCTCACCACAAGTCGCTTTGTAACTCTACAATTACAAAGACATTTCCTTATGACTAAATTTAGTCACAACATAAACTCAAGGAGTTTACGGATTTTCAAGAGGATTCCTAATCAAACACTTCTAGGTAAGCAGTTTAGGAGATACAATAAGTACAATAACAAGGTTACAACTCAACTTGGACAACAACATGCTATCTTTTAGGAACTGGTCCGTAGTAGAGTTCAACCTTGTTCTTCAAGCTTGTTAGGATTGATTTCTCTATTTTTGCAAGAGGCTTGAATAAGAAATAGAAACCTTCCAGTGATATTTTGTATAAAGCTCATTGTGGGTACATTTGAATCACATCACTTGAAAAGATGTGAGTACTTTGTTTGGTTAGAGTATGAGTGGGCAGACAGTGCAGTGCGGCAGAAACAGTGCCTCAGTCACTTCATTTCTAGATGTGTCCAATTGACTCTGTACTGTTATGAGGAACCACAAGAGTATCAGGTTCTTGTGTGGGTTCCTAGCTCCTGAAGCTGTCACAATTCGCCTTTAGCTGGAATCTGTTAAAGCTTGCAGCAGTCCAAGTAGGTCAGGTTCCCTATCTGGTTCTTGACAGTAAGTTTGTTAGATTATCAAAACATAAGGCAAGAGTATTTAAAGTCTATCATTTTTTTCCTTTTTGATGATGACAAACTTAACATTTATAAGGTGAAATTTGGGCACTAAGAATCAGTTTCAAAGTATGAGGGAACTCAGGAGAACACAGAGTTCACCCTGAGACTATGCCTTATCGTAACAATAGTTTACATGGTCAGAGCATAATTAACAACCAGTTCCCCCATGTTTGTTTTCCCCTGAGTCTATTCTCCCCCTTTTGGCATCATTAAAAAGAACAACATCACAAATAAGTCTAGGTAAGCTAACTCATGCCACATATGTGAACACAATCATGATAGAGAATAGGACACAGAGAGAGAATACTGACATAATAAAACGAGGATTTATATTAATAACGGTTTAACATGCCTCTGCCGTATGAAAAAGGAAGAGGTAATATTGGAGGATTTAATAGAAGCAGTAGTATTTCATCCCAACCATCAAAAAGAAAACAAAAAACAACATCTGCTAAACCATCAACAAAGAAACAAAACATAAGAAACACACCCAAAAAACTGGTCACTGAAGGGTACTTAGGGGGCACAAGGAGGAAAAGGCTTGGTAGTTGCAGCAAGTGTCTGAAGAACGAGGTCTATTCGGGCGTTTCTCGACTTTCTCTTATTGAGTAGTTCTGCATTCAGGTTCTCAACTTGCACCCTGATCAGCAATTTCCTGTGTCAAATGAGCCACTTCATAATTCGGACATAGGAACCCCTCGATTTTGCTGACCTTCCAGGATAGCATTCCTGGCCTTCAACCGACGAATTTCCTCAGCTGCACTGTTCTGGGCATTGATAAGTTGATAAACAGTTGATGTAGTTCCTACCCTCCCCCCATACTTTTCCACACACTCACACTCTTCTAAAGTTGTCTGTGAGAAGGTCTGTTTTCGAGTCTCCACTTTACCTAGTCCCAGTGGAACTTTAAAAAATTTGAACACTGGAGTAAGCAAGAATCCATAGGGAAGGCCATGATTACTGTCCTTGAAGGTGGATACCTTTTGCATTTGTTCAATCATAATGGCAGGCAAACTCATATGATTGAAACCGTCCAGCTGCTCCATTAAGAATAGGTCAGACTTAGAAGTCACTGACCTCCTTTCAGCTCGAGACAACAAGACTTTGTTAACCAATTCAAATAGCAGCTGGTAAACAGGGAGTAGTACTTTCTTATGGATATGGTCCCCTTTCTAATTAACATTGTCTTTCACCACTGCATTTCTGAAGTTATACTAACAAACATCTCGTACACTCGACACCCCAAATGTAGGAACTTTTAAAATCTCTCTAAGCAATTTTACATCAAAGACGATGTCCACCCTATTGACCAAAGCACATACATGGTCAGTATCAACTGGAAAGAGACTAGCGAAGAAACTTTGTACCTCCCCCTCATACACCTTAGATACATCAATGTAAAATAGATGCACCCATTGTTGAAACTCGACCATTTCTAGAATTTGGCGCATTTTGGCCATCTCAGAGATTACTCGGTTAAACGTATGACCCAACAGAACTTTTTGATGCCTCAGGCGCTTGGAGCCAATGCTGACTTCACTTCTCATTTTCTTCATAGAACTAGGTTCTTCAACAGATTCAGACTTGCATTTCCTAAACTTCTCTCCACTGACTCTGCCATTTCCCTTGGATTTATCGAGTACATCCTCATCAGACATAGACTCACTCACTACCTCCTTCATTTTAGACTTAGATGTTGACCTTTTCTCAATTGAAATAGGCTTTGCCTTTTTTGAGGATCGCCTGACAAGTGAACCAGGTTCCTTTGGGGTTCCCCCTTCTACCTCGACTACAGGGATAGCCTTATCACTTACAGGTACACCATCCTTTACCAACTCTTTTCTTTTCTTTTTACTACTCTTCTTGCTCTTTTGGAGAGCAAAATCGTAGACCACTTTGACTTGAAGCCTGGCAGTAGGTTGTTTGATTTCAGACTCAGGGTTGAACATAACCCTTCGCTTACTTGTAAACGCATTAAGAGCCACATTGTCTAGGTCTTCTTCATCACTGGATCGCATTTCAGGTGCTTGAATTTCTAGGAGCACAACATCGATTGTAGGAACAACACTGTCCTGGGGATGAGATCCCTAACCTAGGTCCTTTGGAGAGGGATCAGGTTCCTTATGTGATGACATAGTAGTATATGCTACTGCATCCCCTTAAATAGCCATAATGGCCCCTTCTTTCTCCACACTGTGTGTCTCATTTTTCTGGGAGGTAATTTCATGCAATACCCCCTCAGCAAATATTGCAAACACAGTTACAACATCTTTCTCTTCTTCAACCGGTGCTTCCACAACTATGGATTCGGTGGCAACAATGGCAGAACCCTTTGTGAACTCAGTATTTTGACCTTGTTCTCCATTTAGGGTTTGACTGGTGGGAACAACAAACGATGGGTAGAACGGAACAGTAGTTTCAAGGGTTTCTGAGTTGGGAAGAAATTGGGAAACTGGGGAAGGTGTGACTATAGCTGCAGGAGTGATAGAGGGTGACGAAAGCTCAGTGAAATTACAAGTTCCATAGATGGGTCAGTAGTAGTTACAGTTGAGGTAGAGAGATCAAAAGTTTTTTCAGCCATTGAGAGAAGTGGAGTGACGATCCTTACTTTTTGGGTGATTCTAGGGTAGGACTTAAGGTTAAAAGGAACAGAAGAGAGGGTTTTTAAAAGGAGAGGATAATTATGAAGGGAGAGGAATAGGCACCGGTTCTGAAATGGTGGTTGGGCGTGGAGAATTGTAATATTTCAGAGGGACATGGAACGATTTAAATTGAAGGGACATGACAGCAGGATCTGAAAAGTTGATGGCATGGTAGTTGTATTTTGTACCCTTTTTAAGACATGTATTAAAAGTATGCACAGAACTACTAACCTTTGGTACAAGAACCTGGTTCTTAAATTTTTTTTTTTAAAAAGAATCAATCCTCTTTTATCATTCATGCGCTGCATCTATCTCTTCTATGCTCATCATGCGTGTTTTCCTGCAACGATATTGAAGTGAGTTAGACATGGCCAGAAAACACTTTGAGCCAGTTATTTCTTAAGGATAAGAGCCAACCAAAGAGGAATCGGGTTCTTAATTTGGCTTCAATAGTCCTAGCTTTACTTTGTTTCTTTCAAACTGTTCCCTACTTAGTGCATTGGTAAAAATGTCTACAATTTGATCTTCTGTGCTGTAGAACTTCATACATATCAACCCTTGCTCCACATTATCTCTTAGAAAATGATGCCTCACATCAATATATTTTGTCCTTTTATGTTAAACTGGATTCTTGGCCATGTTGAGTGCACTGGTGTTGTCACATAGAAGGGGAACACTCTCAGTGAGTACCCTAAAGTCCTCCAGTTGCTGCTTGATCCATAGAAGTTGAGCATAATAGGATGCTGCAGCTACATATTCATATTCAGTTGTTGACAGAGCCACTGAATTCTGCTTACTTGTTCCCCAAGAGATAAGACATGAACCTAAGAAGTGAACTATTCCAGAAGTACTTTTTTTGTCCACAAGATAACTTGCATAGTCATCAGTATACCCAATCAGATTAAACTGTCACCTGATGGATAATAAAACACCAGGTCCTGTATTCCTTTGAGATATCTCAGTATTCTTTTGGCAGCCTTCAAGTGAAATTCCTTGGGATTTGATTGAAACCTTGCACATAGCCCCACGTTGAAAATAATATAAGGTCGACTGGCAGTGAGATAATGGAGAGACCTAATAATGCCTCTATACATTGTTTGATTCATAAGAGATCCAGTTTCATCCATGTCCAGTCGAGTGGCAGTTGCAATGGGAGTGTCTATCACCTTTGATGCTTCCATATCAAACCTCTTCAAGAGTTCCCTGATGTATTTTTGCTAACAAATGGAAGTACCTGTTGGGGACTATTTTACTTGAAGACCCAAGAAGAAGTTTAATTCCCCCATAATGCTCATTTCAAATTCACTTCCCATAAGTTTTGCAAATTTTTCACACAGAGAGTCAACTGTTGCTCCAAAAATGATATCATCAACATTATCCTGAACAATGAGCAGGTTCCTTCCTAATTTCTTTAAGAAAAGAGTATTGTAAATTTTCCCTCTCTTAAAACCATTTTCTAAAAGGAACTTTGACAGTCTTTCATACCAAGCTCGAGGAGCCTGCTTTAGCCCGTACAGAGCTTTGTCCAGTTTGAACACATATTCAGGGTGCTCATGAAATTCAAATCTCGGGGGCTACTTCATATAGACTTCTTACTTAAGGAGTCCATTCAAATATGCACTCTTGACATCTATTTGGAACAAGGTGAATTCCATATGAGATGCAAAAACGATTAGAATTCTGATAGCTTCCATGTGAGCCACTGGAGAAAATATTTCATCATAGTCAATCCCTTCCTCCTGATTATAGCCTTGGACCACTAGCCTGGCCTTGTTTCTTGTGGTAATTCCATGTTCATCGAGCTTGTTTTTGAATACCCACCTGGTTCCTATAATGGTTTGATTTGGGGTCTAGGTACCAGGTGCCACACATTGTTTCTCTTAAACTGATGTAGCTCATCTTGCATGGCTATAATCCAATCCACATCTTTCAAGGCTTCCTTGATGTTTTTGGGTTCTATCTAGGAGAGAAAGGCTGAAAAGGCAATTCAATTTCTAGATCTTGACCTGGTTTGTACTCTAGAATATAGAGGAGTGATGATGTTGTCTATAGGGTGAGAGCTTTGGTGTCTCCAGTTAGATGCCTGAGTTTCATTCTGAGAGGAGGAAGATATGTTTGGCTGATTTTCCTCTATCCTTCTCTCAGGTGCTAGTGGAGTTCCCTGAACTGCATCAACCACCCTTTCTTCAGCTTCAGTGGCTGTAATTGAGGTGCTTGGTTATATTGATGATGAGGCAGTGTTGTCTTCATTTGGCTCATTTACCTGACTCATCATATCTACCTTTCCGTTTGTCATGTTAATGACTTCACCAGGAACGAGTGACGGTTCTCCATCTTGATCTTTCTCAGAACTCTTCTCAAATGATGGATAAAATTCATCAAAAATAGCATGGACACTCTCCTCAACACTTTGAGTCCGCTTGTTATATATCTTGTAAGCCTTGCTTTGGGAAGAGTACCCAAAAAATATTCCTTCATCACTCTTGGCATCGAATTTACCAAGCTGATCCTTTTCATTGTTGAGAACATAACATTCACATCCAAATGTTCTTAGACGAGTGAACTTGGGTTTTCTTTCATTTAATAATTCATACGGGGTCTTACTCAGAAGCGATCTGATCATGCACCTGTTCACTAAGTAGCAGACAGTATTGACAGCTTCAGCCCAGAAGTTCTTTGCAATTCCGCTGTCAATCAGTATTGTTCTTGCCATTTCTTCCATATTTCTGTTCTTCCTTTCTACTACTCCATTTTTCTGGGGAGTTTTGGGAGCTGAGAAGTTGTGAGTGATGCCATTTTATTTACAGAATTCAACAAATTTGACATTGTCAAATTCTGTCCCATGATTTGATCTAATGCATACAATTCTAGACTCTATCTTCACCTGGAATTTCTTCACAAAGGCCACAAACACTTCAACAGTTTCATCTTTTGTTCTGAGAAACAGAGTCCATCTGAATCTGGAATAGTCATCCACGATTACGAAAATGTATATCTTCCCTTCTCTACTTTGCACCCTCATAGGTCCACACAGATCCATATGCAGAAGCTCAAGCGGCTTTAAGGTTCTTACATCTCTTTTAGACTTAAATGAGGACTTCACATATTTTCCTCTAGCACAGGCATCACAGACTTTTTGAATCTTGAATTGTGATAGGAAAACCATGGACCAGGTCCTTCTGAATTAGTTTGTTCAGAAGGGAAAATCTTGCACGACCCAGTCTTCAATGCCATAGTTCAGCTTCATCGTCAACATCTTTCAGACAACTCAAATCACCACTCTGTAAAGATTCGAAATTAGCAACATAGATGTTCTTGTATCTTTTAGCCACCAGTACTATTTCACCGATAACAAGGTCAGTGACTGTAAATATTTTGTACAAGAATTCCACCTTATTTCCTTTATCACAAATTTGAGAAATAGTCAGGAGATGGTACCTAAGCCTATTGACATAGTATACATTTTTAATAGAATGAGTGAGTGCCTTCCCAACTTTTCCAACTCCAAGAATGTATCCTTTTTTTGCCATTGCCAAAGGATACACTCCCTCCTTGCAGGGCTTTTAGTGAAAGAAAGTCTGTGGTGTTCCCAGTTATGTGTTTCGAACATCCACTATCCATGAACCATTGTTGATCGCTTCCTTTCACTGTTCCCTGCACAAGAGATTAGGAGTTAGTTTTAGGAAGCCAAACAAGCTTGGGTCCCTTGTAGTAAGAAAGAGGATGAATAAGAATTCTCTTAGTCCATGCAAGCAATGTGCATTTTTTGTGAGTGGAACCTGGTCCCTCTTTTGTATTCACGATTCTAGCAACCACTTTGTCTTTCTGAACTGATTGATTCTGGGCCTGGACACTTTGCTTGAAGTGCCCAGTGTTCCCAAATCGGGTACGATACCTGTTATCAGAGACAATGACGTACTTACTGTGAGGAGTTTTCTCCCTTTGGAACCCTGCTCCCCGCCTTTTTTCACAATCAGTAAGCAAGGTAGTGGTAGCTTCTGAGGACCAGGTCCACTTTAGATACTTTTCAAGATCATTCATTACTTTCTAGAGTTGTTTTGGAGAAGCTCATTTTCTCAATTTCAGCGCACATCCTAAATCTCAAAGCTTTCACCTCATTTTCAAGCCTAATGTATCTCTCACTTGCTATCTCCTTTCCTTTTTCAGCACTTTCAGGTTTTGACTTAGTCTATGGTTTCACTATTGTTTCCCTTTGGTCTGCCATTTCTGCCAACGGATCACTATTTTCTTTTCTGAGGATTTTAATGGTTTTCTTATGGTTAGTAACTGCAGCTACTAAGTCATATCTAGTATGTTCAGATTCTCCTAATTCTAAGATCAAAGAATCCATATCCTCCACAAGACTATGAAAGGTAGTGATTAAAACATCATCTAAGCGCATGAGTTTTTTTGGAGAATAGGATTTCAGATTTCCACATCCCTGAAGTTCACATCTTTGTTGCCATTGTCTTCACCATCATCTGATTGAGCCATCAAAGCAAAAGTTGAGTGATATCCAATCTCCTCTCCTTCAACTAACATCATGGAACTATCACCAGTATTAGGTTTATCTTCAGACTGTTTTACTTGTGTAGTTCCCTAATGAGCTATTTGCAAAGCTTCCCATATTTCCTTTGTAGTGTCCCAGGTAGAGATTCTATTGTACTATTAAAAATGAAAATTCATCTAGTACCTTGATTGGAACATGAGGACCATCGCAAATGATATCCTATAGCTCACAATCCTCAGCCATGATGGAATCGTGCATTCTAGCTTTTCACTACTAATAGCATTGTCCATCAAACTTGGGGGGTCGATATATGGATTGACCTTTTTCAAAATTTGGTGGAGCCATCATGAGGATCCTTCCTAGGTGTTAGCCTGATAGGAGGAACCTGCTCTGATACCAATTGTTAGTTTGTATGGGTCCATCAAACCGTATAGTACTTGGTCCTTAACAAGGTTCTGCTGAGAATGCTAATAAAATAGTATATAAATAAGGTAGAGTATTTTTATGTGGAAAAATTCCACACAAGGGGATAAAAAAACCACGACCTACACCTGTAGACTTTTAGCTTCACTAACTTGTATTCTACCTATTACAAGCCAGTTTACAATAATTTCTATTGCAAAGGATTTACTCAACTAACTTGTGGTACTCTTACCACAAGCCACTTTATGACTTCTTAGTTACAAAGGTTTTTTCTAACTCGTGATGCTCTCACCACAAGCCACTTTGTAACTCTACAATTACAAAGACTTTTTCTTATGACTAAATCTAGTCACAACATAAACTCAATGAGTTTACGGATTTTCAAGAGGATTCCTAATCAAACGCTTCTAGGTAAGCAGTTTAGGAGATACAATAAGTAGAATAACAAGGTTACAAATCAACTAGGACAACAACAGACTATCTTTTAGGAACTGGTCCGTAGTAGCGTTCAAGCTTGTGAGGATTGATTTCTCTATTTTTGCAAGAGGCTTGAATGAAAAACAAAAACCTTCCAGTTATGTTTTGTATAAAGCTCATTGTGGGTACATCTGGATCACATCACTTGAAAAGATGTGAGTACTTTGTTTGGTTAGAGAATGAGTGGGCGCACAGTGCAGTGCGGCAGAAACAGTGCCGTCAATCACTTCATTTCAAGCTGTATCCAATTGATTCTATACTCTTATGAGGAACCACAAGAGTATCAGGTTCTTGTGTGGGTTCCTAGCTGCTGAAGTTGTCACAGTTCACCTTTAGCTGGAATCCGTTAAAGCTTGCAGCAGTCCATGTAGGTCAAGTTCCTTATTTGGTTCTTAACAGTAAGTTTACTAGATCATCAAAGCATTAGGCAAGAGTATTTAAAGTCTATCAGCCCTTTTGGACACAAGAATTTGTTTGCCTTTTTTTTTTTTCAAAATAAGTGTTTTGCCATAACATTTTTAATTTTCACTTGAAGACGAATTTTAGAATTTTTTGAAAATTTGAAAAACTTAAAAGAAAATATTTTTCAAAATTTTCACTCAAATCACTCAGAAAAATTCAAAACAACCCAAAATTTTATTCATGTCCAAACACAACTCCAATTTTTAAATATTTATTTACTTGAAATTTTTTTTCACTTTTTTCTGGAATTTTACGATTCTTATGTCGAAATGGCCACTTAACAACAACAACAACAATGACAATAACATACCCAGTATTTTCCTACACTCTATGGTTTGGGAGGGTAATGTGTATGTAGACGTTACTCCTATCTTGTAAGGATAGAGAAGTTGTTCCCAAACACCAACTTAGCTTTGTGAAATACTTTTTATAGTTATATCTTTTTTCCTAATCTTTCTCCATAATACCCAATATTTTTCCTCCTCCATTCATCAACAATCTGATCTCCATATTGCTGTCCATTAACCAAAACCACCCAAAAACTCCATCTCCACCTATTTTTTACTCCTTTTTCTTTTGTTCCTTAAAATTAATTGAGGTTTTAAATCATGGATTGAGTTCAGAGAAATCATGAGTCGGTTTGAGGTACTGTTCGAAGTTCTGGTCATGGCCCTGTTCATAGTCATATTTTGGTCGACGAACTTAGTTCTGTATTAATACACCCCACGAAATTGTAGCTGTTGGTAGGGATAAAAATGGGACAGTGCGGGTGCGGGACGCTGCGGGTTTTAGATACATGCGACGCAGTGCGGGTTTAAACATATGCGATTGCGGGGCGGGTTAAAATAAAAATATTTAAAATTTATGTGGGTGCGGTGCGAGTGTGAGAAGAAAATTATTTCTTCTCAAACTCAACTTGTTTAGTTTACTTTATACCAAATGGGAAAATAGAAAAGATCTTCTCCAGACTACTATTTTTGCCTCTTCAAATGTAAAATTGCAAATTGTTATTTGGCATATATGTTTATTTATATTATGAAATACCACGAATATCCTTACTTGTGGTATAATCTAAGGAATATAGAAAAAAATTAAAAAAAAAAAGAAGAAAACTTATTTGGTTAAAGCGCATATATGTTCTAAATCTAAACTATTCCATCACTTCTTGATGTTTGCTGTCCACGACCTAGTTATGTGTTCTTCATACGTAAAACTTTCAAGAAATTTAAATAGGAACATAAGGAACAGTCTATATTCTTATCTTAAGTCGAATGATTTTGATGTTTATATAAATCTCAGATTGCATATTTTTTATTGATTTTGATTCAACTTCAAGAAATTTAAATTGGATGATAAAAGAATAGTTTGGTATCTTAAAGAACAGTTTACAAGTTAAAGATAGTATCTTTAGAATTTTAAACTACTGTAAACGTACAGAATGATTATAAAGAACAGTTCAGTATCTTATCTTCTTCTTTCAATAATTGAAGTCTTCTGTAATCTTTAGAATTAATTAAAAGCACGAGTACATATAGTAAAAGTGTAAAAAAATCAACCAAAATATTAACAAAAAAAAATTGAAACTAACAAAATAAAAAAAAAATACTTATGCGGGGAAAGGCGGTGGGGGTGGACGCGAGTGTGGATGCGGGGCAGGTACAACTGCTATGTGAGGCGGGTTGAAATTTTTCGAATTAAGAGAAAATTTGCCCCACACCCGCCCCGCTTGCCATCCTAGTGTTATTTTAAAAGACTAAAAGAGCATAATCAAATTTCAGATTTTTGGGCTGTGAGTCTTTAACATGGAAAACGTGCAGCCAAGTTTAGGTTGTTTTTCTTTTGCAAACAAATGTCACTTTCAATTCAATTGTTTTTTTTGGTTAAAAATTCAATTGTAACTTATTTGCATTTTATTAAAATTACATTTTAGAAGGAAAGAGTAAATTTAAATTGGTAGACAAAGTTGTCTTCTTGTATACAATATCAAAATGCTCTCTACCATATTACTCAAAATACAACTTGTTTCCTTATGAATCATCTTTCTTCCTTACCACCACCACTTCTCCACCAATCAAACACCACACATGGAGGAGCCATGAATATCGACCCCCCAAATTCTCCACTACATACCACTGTCACCACCCTTCCCTCTTACCACAAGCAGATTCTAGTCTCTTTATCCATCTCTCACTGGAGGAGAAAATTAGACTTTACACGCCATGGAAACATGCAGTCATCATTAAGGTTTTTGGTCGCAAAGTTGGACACCAACTTCTTCGACAAAAAGATCTATGCACATTGAAAACCCACAGAAAACCTACCTCTAATTGATTTAGGATCAAACTTTTTCCTAATTAAATTTCAAAAAGAGGAGAATATGCAGTGTGCTTTGCATAACGGACCTTGGTTTGTTTTAAATTATTTTTTATCTGTCCGTCAATGGACGCTATAGCATCTGAAACAAAGTTATAATATTTTATAATTTGGCTGTGTCTGCCTAAATTACCTACTGAATTTTATTAATTTTTAAATCTTACAAAAAGTAGGTAATAAAATTGGAAAACTACTAACTATTGATGCATGTACTTCTTCAACAACCAGGGGCCGCTATGCCCCACTCTGTGTTGAAGTGCCTCTAGATCAACCATTAAAAACTCACATTTTTATTGGCAGCCATAGGTAAATAATCCTTTATGAAGGATTGAATATGCTCTGTACCAGCTGTGGCAGACTTGGACATAATAAAAATATTTGTTCTTTCTCTACACCGCCAAAAAAATCCAAAACTCTCCTTCTCCATTACAATCACCTTCAACTATTCCACCAAATAGTTCAAATACCCTCACACCAACAACTAATGAGTGGAAACCAGTATAATTTTAAAAGAAAAATTTGACAAAATCACGCGCCGCCCGACCAAACGTCCCCCAGTTGAAAGCAATTTATGCACCGCTCTCTCATCAACAAGGGACCCACACAGAATCAGGTATGCTGACAAACCCTAATTACATGCTTTTTTATTAATATCTCCCTTAATAATGCTAATAAAGGAAAAAATATTGCTACAACAAGGACTTCTAATTCACCTAATTACGTTTCTAATAAATTCCACTCATTAACAGAAACTAACCTAACTAACTTAAAAATTATTAATGATACTCATTTAAAAAATAATTTAATAATCTCTACTACTAATAAGCAACCACTAACACCTAGTTCTGACAAAACGCCCTATCAAACCAAACACCAATCCTCTACGTCTCCTTCCATCCATGTAGAACACCTAGAGAGACACGTACTCTCCACTGCCACTCAAGAACGCTCTTCCATATCCAATCAACAACACTCACCAATGCTACAAACCCTAGACCCTATTAATACCTTACCACACACTACCACAAAAATCCCTAATACTAATCAAACATTTTCTTCGACACAAAGTAATCCAATAACCTATCCCATGCAATCATCTAATGATGACTCCCCAAACCCTAGTAACACCAATAATCTAATCAAATCCATATCTCAGACCTCATCCCATCATTCACCACCGGCACCTAGCACCACTAATATAATTCCTTCTACCATATCACCACCAAATCTCACATATACCATACCGACAAATCCTTCTTCTTCTTCTTCTAATATCAAAGATGATCCCCAAAAACTTTATTCACTATCACAGATATTCAACATCACACAGGAGGCAATCTATGCAATGCCTCACTTACCAGCACAGTCCTCACTCACTAGCTCCTCCACAACTAATAATGGAACCAAACACAACTATATTTACTGCTCAAACGCCTCATGCAACGACCAACCCAACCTCTTGGTTAGAGGTGGGTCTACAAAATCATGCTCTCACCTTCACAATGGAGGTGAACAAACAAGAAGTCACGATACTAATCAACAACCCAAGGGATCTTGCATAAATAATCACGGAGGGGATGCACTTGGGGACAAACATTTATGGCAGGTACCACTGGTCTATAATGCAAGATCCCTACCTTACACCATATCAACCTCTCAAACCACTAGCACCCACTTGGGACACCACTCACCTCTATCCAAACCTCATTCACATGCCCTTTTATCCACCAACACAACTAGTTCCATCAACCCCTTAGATCCATCCATACTCTCTTCCCAACC
The DNA here is from genome assembly GCA_026770625.1 of Nicotiana glauca. Classification (NCBI taxonomy): domain Eukaryota; kingdom Viridiplantae; phylum Streptophyta; class Magnoliopsida; order Solanales; family Solanaceae; genus Nicotiana; species Nicotiana glauca. Next base: position 15,316 of record MU743677.1, on the reverse strand, counting down.
CTTCTCCTTTGATGCTGGAACCCCTGATATCTCTGCCACACTCACCACCACTATCCCCACCTCTCATTCACAATCCAATCGCACAAGACAACGTATTTCAACAAGAAGTCACATCAGCAATGAATTACAACAGAGAGATCCATCCAGTTTATGTGTGTCTTGATATAATAAAGGTGTTTGTCCAGAAGGAGGAGTACAAAAGAAAAATTCACATCCATTGTCGTCCAAACCTAATCACATGCTCTCTTCGCATAACACTCACAACGAATTCAGAAGTGGGAAAATATGTGATTCTTCTACTCCTAACACTTCGTCTATTCCTAGGGGAGCACAACAACAACCTGAGGAGGACACAGAGCAGTCATCTGCTCACATCAAACTCTAATCATATGAATTTTATCATTTGGTTTTATCGAGGAGATCAATATACCGATTTCCATCATAATTTTTTATTCCCTTCTTGACTACAATCATCCTTCTCTTGTGGCTATTCTAGAAATACACTATCTCTACCACCAAACTGTAAAAGAAGAATTCAATTTCACGGGTATGGTGGAGGTAGGGGCTATAGGTCAATCAAGAGGTATTACTATTCTGTGGAATACTGATGAGGTTACAGTAGAGCCAATCGCCACCACACAACAAGAAATACATTGCCATATTCAGGTAAATCATCTACCTTTTAAATGGTTATTTATTGTTATATATGCTAGCACTGAACTAAATAATAAAAAAATTCTTTGGAATAATCCTATGTGTTTATATGACAACTATAAAGGGCCTTGGCTTATTGGTGGCGATTTCAATGAAATAACTCATGCCTCTGATAAATTTGGGGGACGAACAATTAGTAGTTCACGCTCTAATAAGTTTTTAGATTGTTACTGTCACCTAAGTGACCTAGGTTACAAGGGTAGCCGATACACTTGGACCAACAATCGATCTTATAGACACAATATTCTTGAATGAATAGATCATTTCCTTGCAAATTACGACTGGATAAATCATTATCCAGATGCTCTTGTCCATCACCTTCCACGAACCTATTCAGATCACTGTCCACTTCTAATACAACTAAAATCCTATCTTTTACCTAGGAAAAAAACATTTCGTTTTGAAACCATTTGGGCATCACATCCAATATTTCCTGTCTTAGTTAATAAAGTTTGGAATGATCAACTCCATCTTCTCTCAGCTATTGAACAATTTACTAAAGAAGTCCAAGAATGGAATAAATCCACTTTTGGAAATAATTTCAGACGTAAGTGAAAACTTTTAGCTCAATTAGGGGGGGATTCAATCCTAAGTCGACTATCCCACAAGCACGTTCCTCCAGAATTTGGAACATCAATTAATTACTGAGTTCAAAAGAATCCTTAGGCAAGAGGAGGAATTTTGGAAGTTCATTACACATCAACTGGTTAAATGATGGCAATGCCAACACAAAAAATTTCCATCTATCAACCATAAATCGAAGAATACATAATCGAATAACTATTCTACAAGATCTTGGGGGTAATTGGTGTAACGACCCGACCGGTTGTTTTGAGCTCTAGCACATCGTTCAGCAGTTTGAGGTCATGAGCAGCTTCACTTCAGGTATTATGACTTGTACGCATGGTCGAAATTGAATTTCGAGAAGTTTGAAGTTGATTTGGAAAGAGAATTCTCATTTTGGAAGCTTTAAGCTGGAATAATTGATTAAGATAAAAAATTTGAGTAAACAACCTTGAAATTAGGATTCGAAGGTTCCAGCAGGTTTGTGTGATGATTTTAGACTTGGGCGTATGTCTGGATCGAGTTTTAAAAGACGCAGGAACGTTTCAGCACCTATTGTGGAAGTTAGCATTTTTGGAAGAATTTTATGAGTTTGGGTTGAAGTGCATTTCAGTGTTATCAATGTTCGTTTAGGATTCCGAGTCTAAGAATAGCTCCATATGGTGAGTATGGTATTGGGAGCGCGATCGGAAGTGAATTTGGAGGTCTGTGGGTCATTTTGAAGTCAATTGGCTAAAGATAAAAATTTGAAGGTTTTTGAAAAGTTTCACCGAGAGTTGACTTTTTGATATCGGGATCAGATTCCGATTCCAGAAGTTGGAGTAGGTCCGTAGTGCCAAATATTACTTGTGTTCAAAATTTGAGGTTAATCGGACGTGATTTGATAGGCTTAAACATCGAAAGTAGAAGTTTAAAATTTTAATGTTCATTAAGCTTGAATCGGAGTGCGATTCATGGGTTTTAGCATTGTTTGACGTGATTTGAGGCTTCAGGCTGGTCTGTTTATATTATGGGATTGAGGTGTGTGATTGGATGGGGTCCCGGGGGCTTTGGGTGGGTTTCGAGTTCTATTGCGCTCTTATTTGATGTTTCAACGTCGTTTCCTTTGGGAATAAAGGGGAACCACAGTAAGCAAATGATATCCAAATTCGAATTTTATCGAGCCACTAGATCGTATCATCATTACAGAGCCATAGCAAAAAGAATCATCGAATTTGGATATCGTATGAGGAAGTTATGTTCATTCTTGCATCGGGATAAACTGCTGCTTCTAGTATGGTCGCAATTGCGAACATATCCATCGCAATTGCAATGGCCAGTTCGCAATTGTGACCTTTTCCATACCTTCTTTGTTCGCAATTGCGAAGGCTTTCTTCGCTTTCGCGAATTGTGAACCCTGGATAGTAAATGCGACATCTGCAAGTTGATTTTAGCTGTGTAACTCGAGTTTTTGCTTCATTTTATCATATTTTGAACCCTAGGTTCGAGAGTGGGTGATTTTGAGAGTGGATTTTCATATCAAATTATTGGGTCAGTGCCTCTAACCAATTTTCAATTATATTTTGTGATTATACCTTAGATTTAACATCAAAATTCATGAAAATCTAAAGGAAAATTTGGGATTTTAAAGAAAAACCTAGAAATTGAGATTTTTGGATTTTGACCATGATTTTGGGAATGGAATTGAGAATAAATTATATATTTGAGCTCGTGAGGTTATGGGTAAACTTTATCTTTGAAAAACTTTGGAATCCGGGCACGTGGGCCCGAGGGCAATTTTGTTAATTTTTTGTTCGGGGTTAGGAATTGTTATAAATTGGACTATAATGAGTAATTGAACATATATTAATGGGTTTACATAATTATTGGGTAGTTTTGGAGCATTTTTTAAACGATTTGAGTCTTCGGAAGGGCATAGAGTGCCGGTTATGGAACTTCGGAGCGAGGTGAGTCTCTTTTCTAACCTTGTAAGAGGGAACTGTCCCCATAGGTAAATTAATTGAATATGTGCTACTAAGTGTGGGGGCTATGCACACACGAGGTGACGAGAGTCCGTGCGTACTATTATGTTTATGTCCGGGTATCCTAGGACCCAAAAGGATTCTTACTTGTAATAAATGCAACCTTGTTGATAGTTTAAACTGCTTAAATCATATCGAAGTGGCAAATGATTTTTTAAGAGAGTTAAACTTCATTTTCATGACTTGTAAAAAGAGAAATTTATACCTCCTTGAATAATTGTCTCCTCGATGAATGTCTTGATTGACTGTTTGAGTATGTGTTGCTATGCGTACCTGCGTCGCATGTATGATTCACGAGTAGGGTAATTGTTTATTTATATTTGACCGCGTCACACATATGATTAGCGAACGTGGTAATAGATGCATCTATGGTTCGCGCCATTCGACCCTCTCGCAGTGCACATTTTATTTTTATGTTGGATCGGGCCGTACGACCTCGGCATGATATGCACATGCTTGTATTACTTTCTTGAGAATTATAAATGTTGATATTTGCCTTTCCTGGCCAGAGACAAAGTGATAAAGATAATGAAAGGTAAATCCTTGGAAATCCTTTATTATTTGAGAAGTTGTTTACCTGTTTTTCGACTTTATGAGTTATTATTAATGCCTTATGAAATCCATGACTTCCTCCACATTTTTACTACTATCATTGGACCACTAGTAAGTGTCGAAATCGACCTCTCGTCTCTACTTCTTCGAGATTTGACGGGATACTTACTGGGTACGTTATTTTCGTACTCATACTACACTTGATGTGTATTTTTGTTGCACAGGTTCATGTGTGACTAGTGGCTTAGTATCATAGCGACATCGTTGATATATAGACTTAAGTGAGCTGCATTTATCGAGACGACCCGCAGCCAGCAGAGTCTCCTTCAGAGTATTGTGCTGTATTTTCATTTCTGTCCACTTTGTATTCTGGACAGTTACTGTATTTTATTTTATTCCCTAGTAGATGCTCATGCACTTGTGACACTGGGTTCTGGGATGATTATGGGGTATCTTGTATTAACTTCATAACATTATATTTAATTTGAAATGATTGCCTTTCACTATTAAAATTGAAGGAAAATTATAGTTTTCAAAATTATTAAAATGAGAATTTATTTAAGTAATTTGGTTGGCTTACCTGAGAGCGGTGTCCGGCGTCATCACGACCCTTAGTGTATTTTGGTTCGTGACAATTGGCTTACAGAGCAAACACTCATCAAATTCAACATTGGCTTACAGAGCAAACACTCATCAAATCCAACATTATTAACTATTATCATACACTCTTTACCACACAATCCACAATTTCCTATAGACACCACCCAATTCAACCTTTAAATGTAGTCACCCAATTAAAAAAACAACATTTGGACACACCTTTACAGGACCATGAAATCCTCAACACCATCAACTTTTTCAAGCCACTTACAGCTCCAGGCCCCGATGGCCTACACCCCTATTTCTACCAAAAATATTGGAACATGGTTGGAAGCTATCAACTATTTTGCCGTGAAGTTTTTAATGACCATAAGATCCCTTCATCAATAAAACCCTTATCTACCTAATTCCAAAAAACAATGGTTGGAAGCTATCAACTATTTTGCCGTGAAGTTTTTAATGACCATAAGATCCCTTCATCAATAAAACCCTTATCTACCTAATTCCAAAAAACAATGGTTGGAAGCTATCAACTATTTTGCCGTGAAGTTTTTAATGACCATAAGATCCCTTCATCAATAAAACCCTTATCTACCTAATTCCAAAAAACAAGATTGCTTCTTTAATATCTCAATTCAGACCCATAAGCCTATGCAACACTATATATAAAGTCACTACAAAAATTATTTCTAATAGGATTAAACCAATTTTCCAACACATTATACATCCCACCCAATCTAGCTTTTAAAAAAATAGTCGAGCGGCGATGTCACGTCCCAGATTTTTCACCCTTGAGAGTCGTGATGGCGCCTACTAATACGAGCTAGGCAAGCCAATTAATAGCACAATTTACCTTTTTACCCATTTTATATTCATTAACAATTTCAAAGTAATAGCATTTAAATAGCGGAAGTTAACATAAGCGGAAGAAAAATAACAAACTATCTGAACATAAATATCTAATACAACTGTTTAAGTCTCGACTACCCAGAACTGGTATCACAGTTTTACAGATGGTCTAAGAATACTACAAATAAAGGGTCTGAAGAAATAAATACAACACAGTCTCTAGAAATGCCTGAAAGAAATTGGAATAGTAGATAGATGGAGACGCCAAGGCCTGCGGACGCTTGCAGGACTACCTTGGGTTGCCTGATGATCAAGAATCAGCAATCTCACTGCAGTTCGAAGTCCATAACACTGGGGTCTACACAAAAGAGTGCAGAGTATAGTATCAGCACAACCGATCCCATGTGTTGGTAAATGCCTAGCCTAACCTCAACAAAGTAGTGACAAGGCTAGGACCAGAGCACCAAAGAAACTTGTGCAGTTATATAATATACAGCGGAAAGTAAAGCAGGAATAAACAAGTAATGATGGCAGGGGGAAACATGCTTCGGGGAATAACAGGTAAAAACAAAATATCAAGAGAACTATAAAGGAATTAAAATCCAACCACTAACAAGAATAAGGAAAACAAAGACAGATTTCACTTTCTTTTCACATCTTGTTGCAGGCGTGTAACCCGATCCCATTTCTTGTATCTCGTGGCAGGCGTGCCACCAGTTCCCATTTCTTTATATCTCGTGGTAGGCGTACCACCTGCACACATTTCATTATATCTTGTGGTAGGCGTACCACCCGCTCCAATTTCATTATATCTTGTGGTAGGCGTACCACCTGCTCCCATTTCATTATATCTTGTGGTTGGCGTACCACCCGCTCCCATTTCATTATAGCTTGTGGTAGGCGTACCACCTGCTCTCATTTCATTATATCTTGTGGTAGGCTTACCACCCGCTCCCATGTACAAGCCAACTATAATCACAAGGAATCCCGGCAAGGGAACAATAATATCAACAAACATCCTGGTAAGGAAATAATGATATTTCAACAATATCCCGGCAAGGGAGAAACAACTATAACCAAACTTGTTACAACACCTAACTAGCTCAGCTATAACTAAGCTTGTTACAACACCTAACACAAAGAATCATCAACCTAAGCATCCGTAACATCAATTAAGAATACAATGCAAGGGAACCACAACTCAACAATAGCCCGACAAGGGGGCAACATAATGATCTCTTCTCTTTCTCACTTTTACTTCACAACTCAAACCAATCCTCTAGAGTTTCAATTTTTCACTTATACTTTCACAATTCGTTATACAAATGGAGCCATTGCTCCTCAATGTTCATAGGTCACAATTCTTTCCACAACTTTACACAACAAATATAAATCTTCACCAAGGCATGAATAATACAATGAAGTCATGAAAATCACAATATAGCACTCACGGTCATGCTTGACACCAATGTATAGATACTCGTGACCATGCCTATACGTCGTACTCAACAAGAAGTAAATAGCAAATAGGACACAACTCCTAATCCCTAAAGCTAAGGTTAGACCAACAACTTACCTCGAACTTCCACGGCCAACTCAAGCCTCAAACACCGCCTTTCCTTTCGAATTCGGCTCCAAATCAATCGTATCTATACATAATCGACTTCATAACATCAATAAACGCTAAACAATTCAATTCTAATGCCTAATTGTATCTTTCTAATCATTCTTCCCAAAAATCCAAAAAAAATTGACCTCGGGCCCGCTTGGTCAAATCACAAGGTTTGAACTAAAATCCGATCCCTCATTCACCTATGATCTCGAATATATAATTAATTCAAGAATTCGACCCCAAAATGAGGTCTAAATTATAATTAATCAAAAATCCCTACTTTACCAAAATCCCTAATTTTCTACCCTTAATCTCATGTTTTAGGCCTAGAAATCTAGTGGGTGTTGATAAAAATCGAAAAAAACAAGTTAAAGATTACTTACCCAAGAGATTATGGTGAGGAAATGCTTCAAAGTTGCCTAAGAGCTTTGGAGAAGAAGAGATTTATGAAAATCCCGTAAGTATTCTGTTTTGGTCTTTTAAAAATCACTGGGCGAAAACACTTATCGCGTTTGCGACAGGTGCATCGCGTTCGCGATGGGTTAGGCTTGATAAGCCTTCGCGTTCGCGGAATAAGGCTCGCATTCGCAGAGTAGAAAATCTTCGAGCCTCGCGTTCGCGTTCCAGATATTGCGTTCGCATAGGGTAATTGCCCCACCCCTACCTAGGCTCAATTGGCCTTCGCATTCGCGTGGCCAGGACCGCGTTAGTGAAAGGATAAACCCCCCGCTGCCTCGTGTTTACGACCCGTGCTACGCATTTACGTAAAAGGAATCTAGAACCTGGGATAATTGCCTTACGCGTTCATGAGGGGGACCACGCGAACGCGAAGGGTAAAATCCCTAGGCACTCAACAGCAAAAGCCTACAACTTTTCTTAAGTCAAAAACTTCCCGAAACACATCCGAAACATACCCGAGCCCTCGGGGCTCCTAAACAAACATACGTACTAAATCAATGGAGTCATAAAAACTTATTGATGCGATCAAATCGCCAAAAGCACATCATTAATAACGAATTAAACCTCAAAATCAATGAAATATTTCAAAACTTCTTAAACATCAAATTTTGCAATTTAGGCCTGAATCACGTCAAATGACATCCATTTTTCACCAAATTTTACAGGATCATCTTAAATTGTATATAAGACCTGTACCAGGCACCGAAACTGAAATACGAGCCCGATACCAACATGTTCTAATCATATTTCATTTCAATTTCCTTTAAACAAATTTCAGAAAATAATTTTCTTTAAAAATTCATTTCTCGGGCTTGGGACCTCGGAACTCGATTCCGGGCATACGCCCAAGTCCCATATTTTTCTACGGACCCTTCGGGACCGTCAAATCACGGGTCTAAGTCCGTTTACCCAAAATGTTGACCGAAGTCAAATTTATTCATTTTATAGCCAAATTTTAAAATTTTTCACAGATTTTCATATTTAAGCTTTTTGGCTACACGCCCGGACTGTGCACACAAATTGAGGTGGATCTATATGAGGTTTTCAAGGCCTCGAAAATATATAATTTAATTTAAAATCAAGTGATGACCTTTTGGGTCATCACATCCTCCACCTCTAAAACAATTGTTCGTCCTCGAACGGACAGAAGAAGGAAATACCCGAGTTGGGGAAAAGATGGGGATAATAGCTCCGCATATCAAACTCGGACTCCCAGGTCAATACCTTAGGAGGCTTACCTCTCCACTGAACAAGAACATAAGGAAAACTCTTCGATCTCAACTGACGAACCTGCCGGTCTAGAATAGCCACCGGCTCCTCTTCATAAGACAAGTCCTTGTCCAAATGGACAGTGCTGAAATCTAATATGTGGGATGGATCGCCATGATATATTCGAAGCGTGGACACACGAAACACTGGATGCATGGCTGATAAGCTCGGCGGCGATGCAAGTCTATGAGCCACCTCTCCCACTCGATCAAGAATCTCAAATGGACCAATGAACCTAGGGCTAAGCTTTCCCTTCTTCCCAAATCTCATCACGCCTTCCATAGGCGACACTTAAAGCAATACCCGCTCACCGACCATGAAAGCCAAATCACGAACCTTGCGATCGACATAACTCTTTTGCCTGGACTGAGCTGTACGAAGCCTATCCTGAATGATCCCGACCTTGTCCAAGGCATCCTGAACCAGATCCGTACCCAACAACCAAGCCTCTCCCAACTCAAACCATCCAACCAGAGATCGATACCGCCTACCATATAAAGCCTCATAAGGAGCCATCTGGACACTCGACTGGTAGTTGTTATTGTAGGCAAACTCCACTAAAGAAAAAAACTGGTCACACGAGCCTCCAAAGTCAATAATACAAGCTCGAAGCATATCCTCCAAAATATGAATAGTCCGCTCAGACTGCCCGTTCGTCTGAGGATGAAACGCTGTGCTCAACTCAACCTACATGCCCAACTCTCACTGAATCCAAAAATGCAAGGCAAACTGCGTACTTCGGTTCGAAATGATAGACACAGGCACACCATGAAGGCAAAAAATCTCCCGGATATGGATCTCAGCTAATCTCTCAGAAGAATAGGAGATTGCCACAGGAATGAAATGCGCTAACTTGGTCAGCCTATCAACAATGACCCATATAGCATCGAACTTTCTCCGAGTCTGCGGGAGTCCAACAATGAAATCTTTAGTTACCAGCTCCCACTTCCACTCGGGAAGCTCAATCCTCTAAAATGAACCACCAGACCTCTGATTCTCGTACTTAACCTGCTGACAATTCAAACACCGAGCCATATATGCAACGATATCCTTCTTCATTCTTCGCCACCAATAATGCTGCCGCAAATCTTGATACATCTTTGCAGCGCCCGGATGAATAGAGTATCGGGAACTATGGGCCTCCTTTAAAATCAACTCACGGAGTCCATCCACATGAGGCACACCAACTTGACCCTGCAATCTCAAGACTCCATCATCACCTAAGGTAACCTACTTGGCATCTCCGTGCTGCACCGTGTCTTTAAGGACACACAAATGGGGATCACCATACTGTCGATCACGGATATGCTCCAATAAGGATGAACGAGTGACTGTGCAAACTAACACACAGTTGGGCTCAGAAACATCTAACCTTACGAACTGATTGGCCAAAGCCTGAACATCCAAAGCAAGCGGTCTCTCACCGACCAAAATATAAGCGAGGCTGCCCATAATAAGTGATATCATAATCTTTCAACAACTCCAACCACCTCCTCTGCCTTAAATTTAACTCCTTTTGCTTGAACAAGTACTGAAGACTCTTGTGATCCATGAACACTTCACATGCCACGCCATACCGATAATGCTTCCAAATCTTCAATGCATGAACAATGGCTGCCGACTCCCAATCATGAACCAGATAGTTCTTCTTATGAATCTTCAACTGTCGCAAAGCATAGGCAATGACCTTGCTATCTTACATCAACACTGCACCAAGTACAATACGAGATGCATCACAATAAACAGTATAAGGCCTTGAACCCATGGGCAAAACCAACACCGATACTGTAGTCAAAGCTGTCTTGAGCTTCTGAAAGCTCACCTCATACTCATCCGACCATCTGAACTAGGCACCCTTCTGGGTCAACCTGGTCATCGGGGCTACGATAGATGAAAACCCCTCCACGAACCAATGATAGTAGCCTGCCAATCCCAAGAAATTTCGGATCTCTGTAACTGATGCTGGTCTAGGCCAGTTCTTGACTGCCTTAATCTTCTTCGGATCAACCTGAATACCCTCTGCTGATACAACATGACCCAGGAATGCAACTGAACTCAAGTAGTGCTCACACTTTGAGAACTTTGCACATAACTAACTATCCTTCACGGTCTGAAGAACCACTCCGAGATGCTACTCTTGCTCCTCCTGGCTGCGGGAACATATCAAAATATCATCAATAAAGACTATCACGAATGAATCCAAATAAGGCCTGAACACTCGGTTCATCAAATCCGTAAAAGCTACTGGGGTGTTTGTCAATCCAAATGACATCACCAAGAACTCATAGGCCCATACCGAGTGCGGAAGGCTGTCTTAGGGATATCGAATGCCTTGATCCTCAACTGATAGTAGCCAGATCTCAAGTCAATCTTCGAAAATACCTTGGCATCCTAAAACTGATCAAACAAATCATCAATCCTTGATAATGGATACTTATTCTTGATTGTAACCTTGTTCAACTGCCGATAATCAATACACATCCTCATCGATCCGTCCTTCTTCTTAACAAACAACACTAGTGCACCCCAAGGCAAAACACTCAGCATAATGAAACCCTTCTCAAGGAAGTCTTGCAACTGCTCCTTTAACACTTTCAATTCAGGCGTGGCCATACGACACAAGGGGATAGAAATGGGTTGAGCGCCCAGAGCCAAATCAATGCAAAAGTCAATATCCCTGTCGAGTGGCATATCGGGCAGTTCTAAAGGGAAAACCTTAGGAAACTCACAAATAACAGGCACAGAACCAATAGAAGGTACCTCAGTACTAGAATCATAAATATATGCCAAATAGGCCAAACACCGTCGAACCTTCACATAAGAGATCACACTACAAATAGAATGACCATGAGTCCTTCTCCACTCTAAACGAGGAAAACTCGGCAAAACTAAGGTTGTAGTCTTGGCATGACAGTCCAAGATAGCGTGGTAAGGTGATAACTAGTCCATCCCTAATATGACATCGAAATCATCCATGCCCAGAAGAAGCAAATCTACACAAGTCTCAAGACCTCCAATAACCACTATAGATGAACAATGGACGCGATCCACTATAATAGAATAACCCACTAGTGTGGACATATAAACAGGGGCACTCAAAGAATTACTAGGCATGACCAGATACGACGCAAAATAAGACTGAAGCTTCTCTACCACAAATAAAAATAGTTCCTGTACCTCCACCTCTAATACCTCTACCTCCACCTCTACTAACTAAGTGGGCTGGACGAGTCCCTAAATGAACCTCCTCACTCTCTCTCACAGCAGAAAGTATGATAAGAGCATGGCGAGCCAAGTTGATGAATCTAATCTCGTGCTGAGTAACAGTCATAGAACCCTGTTGGAGATGCTCAAACCGCCTACAATAGGCCTCTCTCTGAGTGATGGAGAGAAACTTCTGCATAAATAGCTGTGTGAACTGTTCTCAAGTCAAAGCTGATGACCTAACTGGTATAGCCAATCAATAATCTCTCCAATAGGTCTTGGCGGATCCAGACAAGCGAAAAATAGCAAAATCGATCACACTGGTCTCCACGAACCTCATGTTCCTGAGAACCTCATGACAATTATCTATATAATGTCGGGGATCCTCAGAAGATGCATCGCTGAAAGTAGTAGTGAAAAGCTTGGTGAAACCTATCCAACCTCCACAAAGCTTCCGAAGACATAGCCGATCTATCACCGGTCTGTGCTGCTGCTCGGCTGAAGAAGCGGTACATGACCACGCCATTCGTGAAAGGACAAAAGTAGTGGTTTCAATTCAGCATTAAGAGAACAAAATCAGATGACATGGAAGAATAGAAGTGAAAAGTTTCCTAACTCTATAGCCTCTGGGGGATAAATACACACTTCTCCGTTGTGAGCACGTGATTTTTTCCCTAAGCAAATTGTTCCAAAAATTCAAACCAAATAATTTTTCTTTTATTTTTACAATTTTTGTGCATTTTGGTGTCATTTTCTAATAATTTTTATATTTTTATTTGTGCATGATAATTCATATAAAATACAAAAATACGCATTTGCATTTAGGTTTCAATTTCACATTTTTAGTATCAAGTAGATATTAATTCATATTAGAACAATTTAAAGAAAATCACAAAAACTAGTTCACTTTAGCATTTTATTGTTTTTATCGGAAATTGCTATAAAATAGTTTCAAAAGTAATTTTAGGCTATTAATTAGTTTAGTTTAAAGTTTTATTTCTATTTTTATAAAAATTCAAAAAAAATACAATACAAAATAAAAATACAAAAAATACAAAAATAAAAACAAAGCAAATGAAATAAAAAGGAAAACAAAGAAAAGAATAATTGAGTAAAATTGGGCTGTTACAAGGAATTAAGGCCCAAAAACCTACCCAATCCGCCAGGCCCAGGTAATCCATGCCCAAATCAGTCCCCGGTCCAGCCCCCTTAGAGTTAAACGACGTCGTTTGGCGTCTTCCAATCCTAGCCGTCCAAAGTGTTAATCCAACGGTCCATATGCGATATTAGTTAATTAATAAAAGTGCTTCATTTCAGAAACCTTAAAATCATTTCATCTCCTTCAGTGTATCTATCCCTCCGTCTTCTCCGCCTCCTCGCCGGAACCTTCACCGGCTGGAAATGCCATTAACGACGATGACCACCAAAATCACACCACAACACCCTCTTCCCTTCCTCTTTCCACCCCTACCATCCGTTTCTTTCAATTCTCACCCTAGCTCTTCGAATAATATTATTTCCTTCGCCGGAACCCTACCGCCGACGAACACCACTTACTCCAATGACCACCAAAATAACACCCCTAGCTCTCCTCTTTCTCCTCTTTCTCACCCCGACGTTAGTTTTCTTCGAATCTTGCCAGAAAACTTTGAATATTGATTTTAAGTTTTCCGGCCAAGATTCAAGGTGTGCCAAAAATTCCCAAAACAACACATTAGACTTGCCTGAACCTCCTTTATCCAACTCCTATAGTATCTCCCTTCAAACTTTCCCGGAGCTTCTCGAATTCTAATTTCAAAATTCTGGTCAAGAACCCTAGCAATTCTTAGGGATTCTTGACCGTAACACCCCTAATAATGTGTTTTCTTTTGGAAAACATACCATTAGGGATGTTACGGATCAAGAATCCTGGAGGATTCAAGCCACCATGGTTGATCGGAGCAATTCGAAGACCTATTTCAAGATTTTCTGAGAACCCTAGATAAGTTTTCTTGATCTTTTTCTTTTATTTTTGTTTAACTTTGTTTTGTTCATGCGTGCATTTTGTCTGATTAATATTTGATTGTTTGCTTGCATCTTTCTATTCTGTTCTTTTTCTTATTTTCCATTATTAGTAATCAAAATTTTGACCTTCTCTTTGGAATTCTTGTCCGAGTCTATCATGTTGTTCAGAATAGTATGTGTCAATTTTAGAATTTTTTGATTAATTAAATTTCAAGGTTGATTAGCCTCTGTTTCGTGTGATTCTGCTAGGCTTAGTCATTTTTTCAATAAGTCTTAATTGATCCTGTTTAGTTGTGATAATTGTTAGTTGTATTAGCTAACTAATTAGTATTAGTTTTGAGTAGTTTAGTTTAATCACCTTAAGTTTGGTTTAGTAATTGATTAATTAATGATTAAAAATCCGGCAATTAGCTTAACTCTCAAAGACTGGTTATAGCTGTTAGTTTTAAAAGGGCTGGGGTAGGGCATTAATTACAAAAGTAAAGTGGGGGCATTTTGGGTATATAAAATGGGTTAACAGTAGTTACAACATGATTTCAGGGGTAATATGGGCATAGAAAAGGGTAGTTTATTCAACTTTAGTAAATTCTGAAATGAAGTAGGGGTAACTCAGGAATTGTAAAGGGTATAGAATATTCTAGAATAGACTATAGTGTAAATTTTGGCTAAATAAGTGTAGTTACTTGTGCAACAAGTTAGAAATAAAGGGGTAAAAGTAGAAATAAAGAGGGATTAATATGAAAACATTAAAATCTGAATTTTCCTCCAAGCTACATCTATAAATAAGCAATCATTTTACTTGTTTNTAAAAATCGAAAAACATTAGAAAAACCTCCAGAAAACTAAAATAGGCACTGTTACATTGATCTTTGGATAATTTTGATCAACTCTCTACTCTTCTGATTGTTGAAGGTTCTCTGAAGTTTGCTGGTTGATTGTTCGAGTGGTTTTGGGTTTACTCAAATTGATTTTTAATTTTTGTGGGTATATTCAAGCTAATTTTCGAAATTGCTCTTAAATCTTCTGGTTTTCTGAAATCATTTCTGGATTGCTGGTGTATTTTCTGAGCTGTTCTAAACATTAGTGTGCTGCTACCTATTATCCTGTTGCTGATCTCCTATTCTTCTCTTGATTCAATTATTAGGTACACATTTGCACTCATACTGATGTAGCTTCAAGCTTGAGCAATGAAATAAAAGTTTCAGTTGTTTGTTCATAAAGTTTATTAGTAATTTGTGTATTATAAAGAAATCTGTTTGGATCTATGTGAATATAGAACTTAGATAGCATAATATGTATCTAATAGGACTGTTTGAATTTTCAATTTGTATTGGGTTGTACCGAATAATTAGCTACTGAGCGTGAATGTGTTTGTTGGAACAAATTTATGTCTTAGAAATATAGATGAGTGTAGTTGAAAAATAAGTATAATAATTTCATGATAGATTAATGTGAGTTTGGAGTAGCA
>MU743676.1:4819-17283 GCA_026770625.1 Nicotiana glauca | reverse complement strand
ATACACGGAGCAATACTCGCTCACCAACCATAAAAGCTACATCTCGAACCTTGCGATCCGCATAACTCTTTTGCCACGACTGAGCCGAACGAAGCTTGTCCTGAATGATCTTGGCCTTATCCAAGGCCTCCTAGACTAAATCTGTACCCAATAACTGAGCCTCTCCCCGCTCAAACCATTCGACTGGAGATCGACATCCTAACATACAACGCCTCATAAGGAGCCATCTGGATGCTGGACTGGTAGCTGTTGTTGTAGGCGAACTCTTCTAAAGGCAAAAACTGGTCCCAATAACCTCCAAAATCAATGACATAGGCCCGGAGCATATCCTCCAATATCTGAATATTCCTCTCGGGCTAGCCGTCCGTCTGAGGATCGAATGTTGTGCTCAAATGAACCTAGGTGCCTAACTCCTGCTGAACTGCTCTCCAAAAGCGTAAGGTAAACTGCATACCCCGGTCCGAAATAATAGATGCTGGCACCCCATAAAGTCAAAAAATCGCTCGGATGTAGATCTCAGCTAATTTCTCTGATGAATAGGTGGTGGCAACATGAGTGAAATGCGATGACTTAGTCAGTCTATCAACAATGACCCAAATAGCATCAGACTTCTTCCGAGTCACCGGAAGTCCAGTAACGAAATCGATGGTAATCCTTTCCCACTTCCACTCGGGAAGCTCAATCCTCTGAAATGAACCACCAGGCCTCTGATGCTCATACTTGACCTTCTGACAATTCAAACACCTAGCCACATATGCAACAATATCTTTCTTCATCCTACGCCATTAATAATGATGCCGCAAGTCCTGATACATATTCGCGGTGCCCAGGTGAATAGAATACCGCGAACTATGGGCCTCCGCTAAGATCAACTCTCAAATCACATCAACAATGAGCACACAAACTCGCCCCTGCAGTCTCAAAATGCCATCATCATCTAAAGCCACCTTAGTGGCACCTCCACACTGCATCGTGTCTCTCAGGACACACAAATGGTGATTATCAAACTGCCGATCACGGATACACTCCAATATTGAAGAACGAGCGACCGTGCAAGCTAGCACTCTGCTAGGCTCAGAAATGTCCAACCTTACTAGCCGATTGGCCAAAGCCTGAATATCGAAAGCATGCAGTCTCTGGCTGACCGGGACATAAGCAAGACTACCCATGCTGGAGGACTTCCTACTCAATGTATCAGCCACCATATTGGCTTTCCCCGGGTGGTACAAAATAGTAACATCATAATCTTTCAACAACTCCTACCACCTCCTCAGCTTCAAATTCAACTCCTTTTGCTTGAACAAATACTGAAGGCTTTTGTGATCCGCGTACACCTCACACATCACACCATACAGATAATCCCTCCAAATCTTCAAAGCATGAACAATGGCTGCCAACTCTAAATCATGCACCAGATAATTCTTCTCGTGGATCTTCAACTGCCTCGAAGCAGAAGCAATGACCATGCCGTCCTGCATCAATACTGCGCCAAGCCCAATACGGGAAGCATCACAATAAACTGTATAAGGCCCTGAACCTGCGGGCAAAACCAATATCGGTGCCGTAGTCAGAGCTATTTTGAGCTTCTGAAAGCTCTCCTCGCACTCGTCTAACCACCTGAACTAGGCACCCTTTTGGGTCAATCTTGTCATTGGGGCTGCTATAGATGAAAACCCCTCCACGAACCGATGGTAATAACCTACTAACCCCAAGAAACTCCGAATCTCAGTCGCTGAAGCTGGTCGAGGACAGTTCTTGACTGCCTCAATCTTCTTCGGGTCTACCTGAATACCCTCTGCTAATATAACATGACCCAGAAATGCAACCGAACTCAACCAGAACTCACACTTCGAGAACTTACCATACAACTGACTATCCTTCAGAGTCTGATGAACCACCCTAAGGTGCTGCTCGTGCTCCTCCTAACTGCGGGTGTACACAAGAATATCATCAATGAAGACTATCACAAACAAGTCTAGACAAGG
The DNA here is from genome assembly GCA_026770625.1 of Nicotiana glauca. Taxonomy (NCBI): domain Eukaryota; kingdom Viridiplantae; phylum Streptophyta; class Magnoliopsida; order Solanales; family Solanaceae; genus Nicotiana; species Nicotiana glauca. Next base: position 15,298 of record MU743676.1, on the reverse strand, counting down.
CCTGAACATTCGGTTCATCAATTCCATAAATGTTGCTGGGTCATTGGTCAACCCAAATGACATAACCAAAAACTTATAATGCCCGTACCAAGTGCGAAATGTTGTCTTAGGAACATCAGATGCCCTAATCCTCAGCTGATGGTAGCCGGACCTCAAGTCTATCTTTGAAAACACCTTCGCACCCTGAAACTGGTCAAACAAATCATTAATCCTCGGTAGTGGATAATTGTTCTTTATCGTCACCTTGTTCAATTGCCGGTAATCAATGCACATCCTTATTGACCCATCCTTTTTCTTCATGAATAACACCGGCACACCCCAAGGAGAAACACTAGGCCTGATAAAACCCTTCTCTAGCAAATCCAGCAACTGGTCCTTTAACTCTTTCAACTCTGGCGGGGCCATGCGATACGGCGAGATAGAAATGGGCTGCTTGCCCGGGGCCAGATAAATACAGAAATCAATATCCTTGTCGGGCGGCATACCTGGCAGGTCTGAAGGAAAAACCTCTGGGAACTCCCGAACAATAGGAACAAAGTCAATAGAAGGAACCTCTGTGCTGGAATCACGAACATATGCCAAATAGCTAAACACCCCTTCTCGAGCATGCGTCGAGCCTTAACATATGAAATAACACTGCGGGTGGCATGTCCTGGGGTCCCTCTCCACTCTAATCGGGGCAAATCTGGCAAAGCTAAGGTCACGATTAGTGTGACAATCCAAGATAGCATGATACGGGGACAACCAATCCATCCCCAATATAACGTCAAGATCCACCATGTCTAAAAGAAATAAATCAACTCGGGTCTCAAAACCCTCAAATACTACTACATAGGAACGATGAACTTGGTCGACCACTATAGAATCTCTCACTAGTGTAGATACATATACAAGAATACCCAAAGTATCACTAGGCATAGCCATGTAGGGTGCAAAATAAGACGACACATATGAATACGTAGACCCTGGGTCAAATAGCACTGAAGCATCACTGTCACAGACTAGAATAGTACCTATAATAACAACATCGGAAGACTCAGCCTTTGGCCTGGCTGGCAAAGCATAACACCGGGGCTGGGCCCCACCTCCCTGAACCATGTCCCTAGGACGATCGACATCTGGCTGATCTCTACCTCTGCTGGTCCGAGCTCCACCTCTACGGTCCCTACCTCCATCTCTATGATCCATACCCCCGTCTCTAGCTGGTTGGGCGGGCTGTGGATCACCTACTGCCTGAATCATAGGGCAAGGACCCTGCTGCTGAGAGCTGCCCGAGGCTCAAGGGCAAAACCTGCCAATGTGACCGGGGTTACCATAACCATAACAAGACCTCGGCTGCTGCGAGTGCTGGCCCTGTCGACCTGGATGTCCTCCCCTTAAGTTCGGAAGCGGGGGTGCACTGATAGGCTGCTGATCTGAATAGTGCTGCTGAGATCCACCACTGCCTCGAGTACCATGAGAAACCTGGAGTGCTGACTGAAAGGGCCTCGGTGAATGACCTCTACTATAGGAATCCCTACCTCCAGACGAGGTACCACTGAACCTACTAGAATGACGAGGCCTCTAATCAGACATCTGACCACCTCCCCGTGAGAGGGCCATCTTAACTCTGAGGGCCTCATTGGCCGCCTCCTGAAAGGAAATATCACTACCAACTCCCATAGCCATCTGGAGACGGATCGGCTGAATCAGTCCATCAATAAATCTTTGGACCCTCTTTCGCTCGGTAAGGAGTATCAAAATGGCTTGCCAAGTCAACAAATCGAGTCTCTTACTGCGTAACTGTCATATAGCCCTGCTGGAGGCGCTCAAACTGTCTGCGAAGTGCCTCCCGCTGAGTGACTGGGAGAAACTTCTCCAAAAATAAATCCGTGAACTGATCCCATGTCAAAGCTGGAGACCCTGCTGGTCTAGATAGTAAAAAATCCCTCTACCAAGTCTTGGCGGATCCTGCAAGCCTGTAGAAGGCAAAATCCTGAATAAAAAATCCTGTGGATCCTCTGATGAAACACCACTAAATGTAGTGGTGAAGAGCTTGGAAAATCGATCAAGTCTCCTCAAAGCATCCGAAGACATAGCCGCTCCATCACCGGCCTAAAATGTAATACCTGGCTGAGCTACCACAGCTGGCTGGACCATTGGGACATAAGCCTGGGGAGCTACCTACTCCGGAGTACGTGTAGCAGGAGTTTGAACCCCTTCTCCAGCTTGAGAAGTGGCTGGTGCTACTGGCAGCAAACCCGCTCTAGTGACACTCTCCATAAAGCCTGCCAATCTGACTAGAGCATCCTAAAGATTTGGGGTGACCATGACCCCACCTAGGACCTGAGCTGGGCCCACTGGAGCTGCTGGGGCTGGAACCTCCTCATAATAGTCAATATGAGGCTCCACCTCTGGGACTGCCGCGCGGGGCTAAACTCTGCCCCTGCCTCGGCCTCTAGCATGGCCTCGACCTCTTTCCCTCGCAGGAGCTGCTGCTGGGGGATCGGGCTACTGCGCGGTAGAAGAGGAAGCACGTGTTCTCGCCATCTGCGAAAGAAAAGAGTAGAAAGAAAATCAGTATTTGAGAAACAGAATCGCACGACAAGAAAGAACAAAAGTGAAACTTTTCCTAACCCCGTAGCCTCTAGGAGATAAATACAGACGTCCCATTACCGATCCCTCAGACTCTACCAAGTTTGTCCGTGAGTAGCGAGACTTATGCAACTGAGAGCTCTGATACAAACTTGTCACGACCCGGATTTCCCCACATCCGGGAGTCGTGATGGTGCCTACTAAAGTAGCTAGGATAGCCAAACAGCAAACTTCCTTTGATAATTTCTCAGCAATATAAACATACGAAAGCAATTAAATAAAAGTGGAAGACTTTAAGCTTATAAAACTGAAATCAAAATGCGAAAGTTTAAGACGAATCTCTACCCAAAACCTGGTGTCACTAGCTTACGGACTGCTATAGAGTGCTAAAAATAACTCTGAAATAATATCACATACTCTTTGTCTCAAAATAAAGAAAACAACCTAAACATAGAAGGGACTTCGGCATGCGAATGCTAGCTAGGATGCCTTGTGAGTCCCTGGACTGAAGATAGCACCCGAGCAATCCTACTGCTGTTGTCCAAAAGCTCCTCCTAGATCTGTGAAAAAAGATGCACAGAGAGCAGCATCAGCACAACCGATCCCTTGTGCTAGTAAGTGCATGGCCCAACCCCGGCGAAGTAGTGACGAGGCTAGACAGGACTACTAATCAACCTGTATAGTTCAATATATATATATGTATGTGTGTGTGTGTGTGTGTGTGTGTGCAATAACAAGGAAAGAATACCAAAACTAAACAGTAAAAATTGAGGGAAACATGCTATGGGGGAGTATAATTCGGATAAAAAAAGTCATCAACTTAAATAAGAAACAGAGCACAACAATAATTAACAGAGACAAGAAATCCAACAGTTGCACGACATCAACGTTCGTGCTTTTACTCTCATCCTCACTCAAAGCAATCAAACAAATTGCACGGCATCACCCTTCGTGCTTTCCTTACATAACTCTCATTTCATGGCACGGAATGACCCTTCGTGCATAATATAATCAGCAATGGCGCGGAATGTCCCTTCGTGCATAATATAATTAACAATGGCATGGAATGACCCTTCGTGCATAATATAATTAACAATGGCACGGAATTATCCTTAGTGCAAATATAATCAATAATGGCACGGAATGACCCTTCGTGCATTATCACTCTTCCTCATCCAAACAACAACCAAATCGGCGAGGGGAATAAATAGTAATGCGAAATGCCCCGACAAGGGAAAAACACAATTAAACAACTAAGTCCCGGCAAGGGAGCAATGACAATAACTTCCATATCCCGGCAAGGGAGATAATCAATATACTCAAGTCATCCCGGCAAGGGATTTAATCACATTCCTTACCAATTCTTTCATTTCTTGCTCAATAGTGTTTTATTGTTCAAGCCAACGCTCCAAAGAGTTCATAATTCATAAATAATCTTCAAACTTCTCACATTATGTAAAAAGTCATTAATTAGCATGGGAGAGTCCCAAAGTATACCAAGACATGTAACAACAAAAGACCCGCGGTCATGCGAGACACCAGTGTATAGATACTCGTCACCATACCTATACACCATACTCGATCATTTAGCAAATAACAATCAATAATACTCAAATCCTATTCCCTCAAGCCAAAGTTAGATCAAACATTTACCTCGGTCCAAAGAATAGCAATCAACTCTCCAATACCGCCTTTCCTCGACAATCCTACTTCGAAATAATGGTATCTAAGCATAATTAATTCAATAGCATCAATAAAGGCTCAACAACATAATCCCATAGCCTAGAAATGAGTTTTCTAGCATTCTTCCAAAAATATCGATATTCGACATCTGGCTCACATGGTCCAAACACGAGGTTCAGACCAAAACCTAGTCACCCATAACCCCACGAGTTCAAATATATAATTTGTTTCAAGATTCGACCCCAAATTGAGGTTGAATCACCCAAAATTTCCAAAATCATAACTCTACCCAAAACTCTTAATTTCTACTTTGAATTCATGACCTAGGGCTAGGAAACTAGTGATTAGATGAAGAAATTAGGAGAGAATGAAGTTAAGAACACTTACCTAGCATGCTATGGAGGAAAAGGAGCTTGAAATTCGTCAATGGGATGTGGGAGTGAAGAGCTCGTGTGAAATAATGGCTAAAATCCCGCTACTGTTCTATTTTAAGGCTTAAAAATTCGTTGGGCAAAAATGCGCTTCGCATTCGCAGGGAAAGGGCTGCGTTCGCGAAGGGTAAGCTGGGGCCTGCATCGCTATCGCGTGGAAGGAAACGCGAACGCATAGAAGGAAAATGCTGGGGTCCTGGGTTTACCCTACGCAAACGCGTAGGTACATACACGAACGCGATTAAGGGCAAGCTAATACTATGCGATCACGAGGAAATGTTCGCGAATGCAATGAAGGAATTACTGCGGCAATGATTTTGGCTTACACGTTCACGAGGTTCAAGACGCGAAAGCGAAGGTGGAAGAAACAGAACTACGCGAACGCGAGGGACTAATGCGAACGCGATGAAGAAAATTCCTGTGTAAAAATTGCAGAAATTCTGCTAACTCCCTAAGTCCAAAACCACCTCGAACACCTCCGAAAACACTCCCGAGCCCTCGGGGCCCCTAACCAATCACACACACTAACTCAACAATATCCTACAAACTTACTCGAGCGATCAAATCGCTAAAATAATTTCAAAATCAATAAATCAAGCCTCAAAACTCATGATTTTTCTTCTAAACTTCATAAACTTCCAAACTTGGAACTCATAGTCCGAAACATGTCAAACGACGTACGATTTCGACCAAACATCACAGAAAGCGCTTAAACAATATATACGACTTGTACCAGGCGTCAGAACCAAAATACGAGCCCGATACCATGGTCTTTTAATCAATTTTTATTTCCATTTTATTTAATAAATTCACAAAAAAATTAACAGAAAAATTCTTTTACTCGGGTTTTAGATCTCGGATTTCGACTCCGGGCACATGCCCGAGTCCCATATCTTTCTACGGACCCTCCGGGACTGCCAAATTATGGATCCGGGTCCATTTACCTAAAATGTTGACCGAAGTCAAGTTTAACCACATTAATATATAAATTCCTCTAATTTTTCATAAATTTCACATATTTCAACATAAAAACTTTCCGGCTGCGGGCCTGGACTGCGCACGCAAATCGAAACAACTAAAAGTAAGATTTTCAAGACCTCGAAAGCTCGAAAAAGGAAGAAATATGGTGATGACCCTTTGGGTCGTCACAATATATCATATATTTCAGTTGTTATCTTTTGGAGGGACATGCAACGGCCAATTAAGTGTTGAATTCAAATATCGGTTTATTTACTATAGTAATTTATTATATACATAATTTAGATATATTTTATTACTCAAACAAATGTGCGATTAAAGGTCATTATCCTTTGTGTTAATTATGCCATATTTGACTTGCATATTCATGCAACGCACGAGCAATAGAACTTACTATTATTATAAAAGTTCGAATGTTTAAAGCTAAATGTTGAACGACAAAAATATTCTTAAAATATTCATCGACTTTTATGCCCTTAATTATTTACATAAATTTTCACACGAAGAAGGACAAAACTAAAAATACACCTGCTAAGATGACGAGTTATAATAAAATAGGAATTTAACTGAGAAATTCTGATATATACGCGATCAAGTAAATCCATCCAATTTAATTATGTGTAAGACTTCATTCATAAGGAAACCTCTTTATGTTAACTATATTAGCTAAGAAAAAGCAGTCACAAAAATTATCAAATTATCAATATCTCAATTGTGTTTGGATACTGTTTTGTTTGTCCCAATAGGACGACTAATAAAAACGTTTCTTCAATTTTCTTTGCAATGTACACGTTTTTCATTCTACTAATAAGTTTTTTTTATATTTATTTTTTCTCACTAATGATTACAATTTATCATGTTTTTTGCTTTTTTAATTTTTTGTCAACATAAATTTTTTTATATCCCATGTAGTCTAAGATATTCGGCAACACCAAGAAACATAAGATTAGGAATATTTTTATATAGCTTATTCTGCTAAATACCGCGAGAAGAAGGTTAGTAAGATCTCTTATACGATGGAATCTATAATATAAAATATCTTCGAGAACTATGGTTGAATTATATGATTTTTGGTATTTTGAGATGAGTTTTTCCATATAATAACTTTTTGTATATTAAACTGCTAAATATCGAAACACAAAAGTATTTTCACAATATTAACTATCTATTACGCTCTTTTACAACTAATATTTGACGATGTATAAAAAAGTACTAAAAATTTATCTAAGAATTGGACTCTGTAAATTGATCATAGAATTCAAAATACCATAGGATTTTTCCATGTGAAATAGGCATATAATTAAACTAATTACTGTAGATTATGAATTTGCAAATTCTACATCACCCGGCTTTTCACAAGTATGCCTATTCGTCAGAAACGTACACAAAATATACATGCTATATACAAAATTTACAAATATATACTATAAATTTTCTTTCAAACGAATTTTTACCTTATAATGGCTAGCGAAAGATATACGTGCAGCGCACGTACATAAAAATTAATTATTACAAAAATATTAATAAAATATCGGATTACAAAAATAGACTTTGAATATTAAGCATAACAACTCACAATAAAAGGATATAATCAGAATTCTAGAGATTAGCCACATAGTTCTATTGTTTTAGGACATAATACTGCACATTAGGAATCATATATGATTACATTTAGGAGTCCTAGTAGTATAATTATTTTCGGACATATATTAATCCTTGTAATCCTATTACTTTTACGATATTATCGCGATCCAAACTACCCTATCGTGATGGCGCCTATCGTGGTACTAGGCAAGCCGACCATTTACAAAAAGATAATCCGGTATTTTATTTTCAAAGATAAATTCACACTATTTAATAACAAACATCATAAAGAAAATCTAAATAACGAAAGTGTGGAGAGAAAAGCCCAACATCGGGGTGTTACTAGTCATGTGTATCGATGAACATCTGTCCGAAAATACTGAGACTAACAAAGTCTTGAAATGTAACTACAGAATTCTAGGATAATAGGATGGAGAAGAGCAGGGGTGCGATCGCCAGCAACTGCCTTGTTAACTCCAAGAAGATCTAAAACTAGAATAGTCAACAGATGCGACCAGGTCCTGATAAGCCTGGATCTGAACACAAGGTGCAGGGAGTAAAGTAAGTACGCCAACTTAGTAAGTAACCAAAGTAAATAAAGGTTGTGAAGCAGTAATGTGAAATAAAGCATATAAAGTTAATATCATGAAATCTCAATAAAAATACAACAGGCTTTTAGAAGCATAGTTTGAATCAAATCATTTCATTTAAACTCAGTTTTAGTCAAAGCATTTGAAGATAGTTTTCACAGTTCTCAAACAGAGGCTCAGTACAACAGTAAGAAAAATGATGAAATCGTAAACAACCCCTGGGGCAAAACATCACTCATGCATAGCTCCTCAGGAATAGCTCACCATCACTCACACTCAGGGTACCATGCTTACTGAGGGTGTGCAGACTCCAAAGGGGATCTTTCAGCCCAAGCTCTATAACAAGCCACCTCGTGTAATAAATCAATCAGGCCCACTGCCTCACTCAATCATGAATCACTAATTATCATAATGCGGCGTGCAGTCAATCTCATAAATATCCTTACAAATCAGGCCCTCGGCCTCACTCAATCATAAATAAATAACAACATGTTGCGGCGTGCAGCCCGATCCCATAAATATGCTCACAAATTAGTCTCTCGTTCTCACTCACTCATAAACCTTTCAAGCCACTCGGGCTCTCAATAAAATATGGTACGTAGCCCAAAACAACAATCATATGTATCAGAACAGAGTAATAAAGGGTGATTTATAAAACCAATAAGTATAACATGACTGAGTAAAGATTTTCAATCGAAAATAGTGAGAGGATTGTAAGAAAAAAGGCCCTAATGGTTCAAACAGCTATGGCACAAGGCCCAACATGACATTCAGCCCAATTTATTAAAAACTCTTTCTAAAACACATAAGTATCATATAGTTTCAACCAAATACGCAACTTTATAGTTTCTATGGGACTGTCCAAGTCATAATCCCCAAAGGTGCACGCCCACACGCCCGTCACCTAGCATGAGCATCAACTCAAAATAGTAAAACGATACAAAATTTGGTGTTTCATACCCTCAACACTAGATTTACAATCATTACTTACCTCAAACTGGTCTAATCTCTATTTTGTAATGCTCTTGTCCCTCGACTCAACCTCCAATCACTCCGAATCTATTCACAACCAGAATAATACCATCAAAATGCGCTAATGGAATGAATTCCACAAAAAAACTATTAAATAAGGCACAAATCCTGAAATCCTTTCAAAACCGATCCCACATCTCGGAATCTAATAAAAGACACAAAACTAGAAAACTCTTTCACTCATGAGTTCATACATATAATATTTATCAAATTCCGACTCTATTTGACCCCTCATTCATCAATCAAACTCTCCATACATCTCAAGCCCTATCGCCTCATTTTCACCGTTAATCTCCACTAATTACATGATTAAACAACGTGAAATTACCATAAAAAATGCGTATTAGGGCTCAAATAACTTACCTCAATGAAAACCCTTTGATTCCCTCTTCAAATCACTCCCAAAAGCTCAACATCCGAATAAAAATGGTGAAGAATAAACAAAATTCACGAAATGTGCAATATATACCTTATGTCAAGGCTTTCGGCACCTACGGTTAGAATACCACACCTGCAGTGCCACTTCTGCGCCAAAAAGTCCAGATCTACGGAAGTCACTCAAATCCCCAAGAACACACATGCGCCCCAGGTCACGCACTTGCGAGCCCGAAAATGCGACAAACCCTGCATATCTGTGACTCCTCTCCTAGCCCTCCATTTTCGTATTTGCGGTTTCCACACCGCACCTGCAACCTAGCACCTGTGGTCCCCACTCAGCAGGTGCGATTATCACAGAACAAACAGTTTCAGCTGTATTTTCCAAGTTTCAAAACTCTTCATTAACCATCCGAAATCATCCCGAGACCCTCGAGACTTCAACAAATAATACCAACTAGTCACATATCGACATAAGAACTTAGTCGAACCTTCAGAACACTTAAAAATTGCAAAATTTCCAATTTTGCCAATTCAAGCCTAATTCTACCACGGGCCTCGATATTGCATTCTAGACACGCTCCCAAGTCCAATTCCAAGATCGTTTAGTTATAAGTCAACATCCAATTGATTATTCCAACTTAAGCTTTTAAATAGGAGACTAAGTGTTTCATTACACACCGAAACCACTTCGGGCCCGATGTCACGACCCAATTCCTCCCTCCGTGAACTGTCTTGTTGGAACCTAGACTCTATGACTAGGTAAGCCTAAAACATTGCGAAAACAAAAACAAAAAAATTGAATATTAACTATTGGCATTACAACTATCCATTAAGCAACTAAATGCCACACGACATATACGGTTAACACTTCAGAAAAAGTACCAAACAACACCCAAAACCCGGATCCTTGCAAGTCACAAGCTACTTAGATGTTCTAAATTTTCTATAAATCATCTCTACAGAAAGAAAGAGAATTGAACACGAGGGGATAGAGGGAGACTCCAAGGATCTGCAGGCGGGGGCAGATGTACCTTAAAGTCTCCAACAAGCAACAACAATTGCAACTATGAGGCTCGTACGATGAACTAGGATCTGCAAACAAAAAACATGTGCGGGAAAGAAAGTTAGTACAACACAACGGTACACAATAAGTGCTATGCCTAACCTTGATCGAATAGTGAGGAGATAAGGTCAGGGTCCTACTGGTTTTTATATATATATATATATTT